>RJWM01005356.1:0-93018 GCA_004363535.1 Dasyprocta punctata
TGATACTTAAAACTTGAAATAAAGATATCTCTCTTCCTCTCTCACTCTTCTCTTTCCCTTATTATCCCTTCTCTTCTCCCTCCTCCTCCCTGTATTCTTTTCTCTCCACAGTCTTTTCTCCCCATGCTATGGTCTTAGGTCAGGAACATTCTCAGCCAGTTAAGAGTTTTCAGCCAGAGTGTAGGACCTTTGAGATATATGTCCTTCCATTCTTCCTAGAAATTTGTCAATGAGCAGTCTGGTTATTAATTCTTCTCCCTCTTCCTCTGTTCCTCCCACTTCCTTTGCCTCTCCTTCCCTCTTTCTGTCTCACTAGTATTTCTGTACTTTTAGTATGGAGAGCTCCATTCAATCCTGGTATTAAAAACAAGTAGAGCAGAAGCTGTGTCTTTCTCCTCTGTACCTCTATCCCCGTCCAACCCTGATCTTCTGACCTAGATTTCAGGCAGGTCAGGAATTTGAGTCTGAATCTTCATTTTCTCAACCCTCATGTGGCTTTAGGTTGTATGATTTACCTGGTGTCTTTGTCTATAAAAGCAAAATGATAGTACATATGTGGTTGGGTTATTAAGAAGATTATGTTAAAACCCTGGTTTAGTGCATAATATGTACTTGGTGCTTAGTAGGTATATATTGAACCTGGGTTTTCCCCTTTTAGGTTGCCTTCAGAGGAGGAGGCAGGCTGCAGCAGAGAGATGAAGAGTTCCCTCATACATCTCAACTTAAATGAATCTCCCATCAAGTCTTTTGTTTCCATTTCAGAAGCTACAGATTGCTTAGTAGACTTCAAAAAGCAACTTACCGTCCGGTCAGGTAGCCGGACACGGACCAAAGCAAGCAGAGGAAGAAGAAGAAAATACTGACTTTTTGGGTCCAAACATTGACAAAACCATTAATAATAAGGGCAGGCCATGTTCATGATGCCATAGTGTCCTCCTGTTAATTGTTGAGCAAGTTTTGATTGTACAGTTTTCATCACCAGTACCCACTCATCAGGCACCCTGGTTTTTATGTTTTCTATGATCTATACAGACAGCAGTGTATAGTATTCTGTTTTGTAACATTCTGCTTGAATTTACTTATAGTTAAAAGACAGTTCAAATATATTTATCTATGTATAAAATCTTATTTCAATTAATAGAGATTTTTATTTTTCCCTATGTGTTGTGGAATTTGGAGTGGGGATATTTTAATTGTAGAGAAAGTTCTCAGACTCATGTTTCTGACAGACTTTCATTACTAATCTTTGACATAACACCTGTATTCACTTAATCTGTAGTTACAGTTCTATGTGATTACTCCCTTCACTGTTCCTTACATTATTCTGGAAGGTGCTGGGGCATTGACTCTCACTACTTATTCTGTTTCTTTTGTTCAGTGACCTGTCACTTCATTTTGTTGTTCTGAATAAGAATTTTCAACCAGAGTGTAGGGCCTTTGAGAGATGTACCCTCCCGTTCTTTCCAAGATTTGTAAATGATCAGTTTGGTTATTAGTTTCTATGTAATTATTATTTTCAAAATACTGTAGATTAACCAGTTGGGGTGCTACGCATACTTGTCTGTTGAAACCAAGATTGGGTCTCTTGATGCCAAAGGTCATAGCCACAGCAGCAACTTCTATTTCAGTAACATCATCAGAGCAGTGCACATCCTACACCATGTCATCTGGGAGCATGCAGGGTGGTCTGTCCTCAGCGCAAAGGAAGGCTCCAGAGGTGAGAGGCTGTCAGATGGTAGGTGTAACAGCCTAAAGGAGATGACCAAATAAGAGTGTTAAAAAAGCTAGCTGATTTGAAGATGTAGCAAAAGCATGCAGGAGGTGGTTATTGATAGGAGAGGATCTTAGGCCAGGATAAATTCCCACACAGATTATCCTAATTCTGATTTGTTGTGTCCAGAGTTACCTATTCCTTGATTTTAAAATGAAAATGAGGCATGTATGAATCTGAGGAGTTCACAGAACAGGGTAGAAGACCCAGTAGAGACACTAGAGCACTCTGGGCCCTCTGTGTCCTGTCTAGGACCCAGGCTCCCAGGCTCACTGTCTGTTTCTTGCTGTTGGATGACACTGATAATTGCAGCCAGCATCACTATTTTTTTTTATTTTTTATTTTTGTCTTTTTAAGGCAGGGTCTCACTATGCAGTTCAGGCTGGCCTTGAGCTCACTTCATAGCACAGGCTGGTTTCAAACTCGCAACAATCCTCCTGTCTCACCTCCCATGTGCTGAGATTACAGATGTGAGCCACCATGCCTGGTTTAGCATTCATTATGTAGTAGCCTTTTTTTTTTTTTTTAAGATAGTGACTACTATATTCCAGGTAATGAATTATCTGAATAGGTATTACAACTCATTTTTAGATGAGGAAGCAAAGAGTCAAAGGAACAAATAAAGCCAGTCTTTGTCCATGGCAGCAAGACCACTTTGCTCCATTCTTTAGTTACACAGAAAATGCTATATTTTGACTCTTTAAAAAAATTTTTTTTTTAATTTTACAGAGGATAAAACCAAGGAAAATAAAATAATAAAACCAATCAAAATAAACCAGTATAAGTGATACAGGACTTCAATACTTTATAAAACCAACAGTAGTTACCATAATGCCTTTTGTTGTCTTCAGAATAGCTGCAGATACCTTTGGACATAGTAAAAATTGAACAGAACAAAATAGAATAGAAAAAATAATGACAAAACAAAGAATGCAGTAAAGGACTTCAAAACAAGTCAATAGTAAATCCAAAATGGCTACCATAGTATGTCTTGCTACCTTTCAAATAGCTGCTCATGCCGTCAGATTTAACAGTCAAACAAAAGAAGGAAACCCAACCCAACAAAATAATGAAAATGATATGGTTTCCTGGCTGGGATCACTTCCTGGTGAGGCCTGGTTTATATTTAAACTCTTAATATTGATTGTTTTTCTGTTTTCCTTTCTAAGGAAAAGTAGTTTCTCAGTTATGTCCCATCAGCTTAACCCTGGCTCATCTCGTCTCTCATTAGATGGCAATTTATTGGAGGTAGAGCTCTATAAACAGGGAACAGTGTGTTTATTTGTCTGCCTGAAGATAAGAAAAGGAAAAGTGCTGTTTCTGGAAGGCGAATTATTTGGCTTAGAATTGGACAGTCTATACAGTGTGGGTCAGGGGCCCAAGATATGGATCAGCCAGACCAGGAACTATAGGCTTAATAGCTAATGGTGAGTTAAGGGAACAGTGCTTATTTTCTAGCTCATCACCCTCTTTTTTTTTTTTTTTTCTTTGGGTAAAGGCTGCTTACTTGTCCATAGTCATTCTCCCCATGTTGTGGACCTGGCGAAGGAGCATTAGTGAAAGAATGAATACAAAGTAGAAAGTGTGTCACAGCTACCCAAGTCTGCACTGTGTCTGATAGAAGTTATTCAACCTTATAGGCTCCTAACAGCTAACATAATGTGTATAAAGGCTGTAGCACAGTATCTGTCACATCGAAGACGGTGAGTTAGTGACAGGAGTGCTTACTAGTATGATGCTAGTTGGTGTGTTATAAGTAGTAGTGTTTGCAGTGAGGGGTAGAATGGTCAGAGAGAGGTAAAAGTACCAGATGCAAGAGGAGACAGTTCTTTTGAGTTAACACTAACCTTGTGAACCTTCCACAGGAAGCTTGGGTCCTGGACATTTAGAGCTCTCTGGAGGCAGGCCCCTAGGAGGTGTGCTGCTGGTATTGTTAACTCATGGAGAATTGGGAGGCTCCATGAACTTTACGATATATTGCCATAGATTGGGCGAGAGATGGGGACTTAATTGTGTTAGGTGTTGTAGTTGTGTTATTTCATTTCATCCTTATAATAACCCTTCAGCAGAAGCAGTGGCTGGCTTATTTCACTTGGCCATTCACTCTTAGCCATGTCTACCTGGACCTCATGCAAATACCTGTGACTGCCTGAGAAATTGGGTGATGTTGGCACACACACTGGAAGTGCCAGGGAAGTAATGTCCTAGGGCAGCACTCAGGCAGTGAAAATGGAATTCAGAGGGTAAGTTCCCCTTCCTTACCCCTCAGGTAGAATAACTGAGGCACATTTTATCCTTCTCTCAAGGATTCCGTGTTGGATTGAAATACAACAGCTACCAGCAATAGCTTAATTGTGTATACTCTGTTGGCTTCTTTCCCTTGCTGCTTGCATCCAGCTTCCCTGTTAGCACCATGTAAGTTTACAGTTAGCACTTGAGTGCATCTGAGAGGATCTTTCAAGATTCTGCATCGTAGACATCTCACTTGCTTCATCCTAATCCTGGTGCTGTCCTGGATCCTTCCCACGTACTTGTATTCAAGTTAGATCTGCTTCTAGGAGATTCAGCCTAAAGCAATTCTACATTGAAAATTGAGTACTCAGAGATATGAAGAGCTGGTAAATGGGCTGGAATTTGAACCCAGATCTGTCTGACACCAGAGCAGATACTGTCTGTACTACACTCCTTCAGCCTCCCAACTGAGTCACAAAACTCCATGAAAATTTTAGGTTTAGATGGACTCATTTTGGCCAATGAGGCAGGGCAGCTTTGATGCCAAGCTGATATGAGCCTGTGGGAATTTAGAGGGGAAGGCATGGAGTAAACGGGTGGGAAGGTTGGTAGGGGAGGATGGAAGAATATGCTCATCTGGATATAAAGACTGATGAAACCATGTGCATGAGGAAGGCAGGAGATTACTTTACTTCCTTTCCATTTCAAAAGCCCTGGACTATTGAGGTTGTGGTTGTGGTGTGATACTGCTTCATAGTTTAACAAAAATTACTTGTACCTATTCTGTATTGGGTCTAGAACTAGCCCTGAGGCTCCAAAGGTGAATAAGGAACATTATCTAGGACTCCCAGTGCAGAGGATAAGATGAACACATAAATACATGATTTTAATAAATTTGTAAGTTCAATGATACTAGCAAATCCAAAATATTAAGGAATCAGTATTCAGGCTCCCAGCTGGGATCAGGGCCTAGAGGAACTTGTCAGGGAAGTGATTCCCACTGTTACTGATGACTGAGCTGTAATTTAATAGAGGGAAAATTAGGTGAAAAAGTTGCAGAGGTCGAAGGGAGAGTCATTCTAGACAAATCAGCATCAGCATGAACAAAAGCAAAGCAGCTCAGTATAAAGCAGACAATAAAGTGTTACGGGCCCCTGTTCCTGGCTGCAGGCACTGGGTAGAGAGGAGCGCACTCATGGCAGGCAGGGTCTGGACTCCCAGCTCAGCAGAGGTAGTTTTACTCTGCTGTGCCTATCTTTCCCCATTCCATAGTTTTTGTTTGTTTGTTTTTCTGGACTGCTGAAGATTGCACCAAGGAACTATGAGGGAATTTTGTCTTGATTGTCCTTCCCCTTGTTGGTCAGTGGGGTCAGTGGCCATCTGATGTCTGCCTTACTACTGCTGGCAGCTCCTGTGCCTCTGCTATATCTGGGTCTATCCATTTCACCCCCACCCTCCAGACTGCAAGTCCAGCCAACCTCGTCCTTTTACCAATTTTTTTTTTTTTGAGACAAGTCACACTATAGTGCAAAGTCGCCTTGAACTTGCTTATGTATCCCAAACTGGCCTCGAATTCATGGTGATCCTCCTGACTCAGCCTCCCGAGTACTGGGATTACAGGTGTGCACTGCCACGACCAGCCTCGCTTTACCAATCTTGAGGCAAACCTTTACTGGCAGTGTGACTAGAGGGCCAAGATACCCACTTCCTAGTGATGAATGTAGCACTTCAGGACAGTCACAAGATGTCCTTGCCATGCTTTTCAGAGTCATACCCTCACTATGGCCCAAGAGGGTACAGATGTTGCTACATGAATCACAGCTGGGCTTTTTGTATTGGATTTCATAGTCTTTCCCCCAGCTAAACAAAAGTTGAGAGATGAGTCCCCTAGGCTCCACACAATGCTCTGTTGTGGGTGGAAACCACTCTGCCTTCCCCAGCACCACCCTTCACTTCCCTGTGTTAGAGCCTGTTGCATACCTGATGGGTATTCAGGAAACTGCAACAGGGCTGATTTCTGCCATGTTTCCAGGCCTAATCATGATGGCTGACAGGAACCATCGTCCCTGTACTCCATTCTGGTGTCATGTGGAGGCCTTGTTCCTGGATAATGGTAGGGTTACTGCTGATGAGGTAGCTAAAGTTTGAAAGTGCCTATATGGTTGCAGAGTCCTTGGTCTGCCACAGTGGTTCTGTGCTGTCAACAAGACGTAATTCAGTGGGAAAGTACTTTGGTGGCCTGTAATTCCACAGAAACCTGAGACTCCTTTTCTTCTTCCAGTAGAGAAGTCCCAGTGTGAACCTTATTGCCCCACTTGGCCTACAAACTAAAGGCTGGACTTCTCAGTTTAGCTGTTAACCTTCTTTCCCATTGTATGTCCCACCTACATGTATCCTCTGTGGGCCCTGGTAGTATGACCCTGTTCCACCAAGGCACCTGTGTATATGACCCATGACTAGGTCCATGCCCTCCTCTGTCAGCATGCTGTTCTTCAAGGCTCAGCTTCCTCAACTTCCCCTGCCCACTCTCCTGCACAGTCAGTCCCATATTACTTCTTGCTCATTAATATTTAGTACATTTTGCAGAGTTGTCTATTACAAAGCATACTTGCCAAGATAGGCTCTTCCTGCTTCCAGCGATGAGCTACCACCTCAAAACTTGGACTTCAAGTGTTTGTAAAAGGAACAGAGTTCTCAGCATTGCAAAGGAAATGTTCTGGAATCCTTGACTCAGTTCAAGACTGACTTGTGACTATCTTGCTTAAGTTTACACCATGGCTCTGCCTACCCTAATCTCTTAGAGCAGATTTAGTAGGAAGTTGCATCCTCATGAATTAGTGGGTGTCTGGTAAGCAGTGGCTGAGGAAGAGGGCGGAGCATGGGGACGTTATACTCAGGTCACGCCTGAGTTTCTCTTTTGGTACAGACTAGTGTCACTGTGGTGCCTCAGACTGATTGAGAGAGAAGAGCTCAGACCTGAGGAGAGTGACTAATACTGCATCTCCCAGGTAAGCGCTTCCTTCTGTCTACTTGCCTGCTTCATTCCCAGCCCTCTTGTCCTTACCCTTCCTGCTTTGCCCATACCAGAGAAAATGGAGGCTGAAAGACCAATCCACTGATCCCTCAGCAGAGATACCTGGGATACTTTTCAGAAGGAAGGCACACTCCATGTAGCTGATTCAGCTGAGGGACACCAAGTAGCCCTTAGTTCAAGTGTGTGCAAACTCTGGTCTGGGTTCAGGAGATAGAGCAATGAAGGAAACATGTCCCTCCCACAGTAGCTCTTAACTAGAAGAGACAGACCTGAATACATTGACCTAGAGTTTAAATGCTGGGGTGACTTAGGGGAAACTTCACAAGCTAAAATGTGCTGAATAAATATCAAATGACTGAAGGGATGAGTGAATGATTGAGCTAGCTGGTCCTTGAATGGACAGGGCCATGTATGTACTAGCCCTTTCCAAACGTAATTGCCTCAGTTACCTCATTTTATCCTTGAAACAGATTGTGACATTTATAGAATGAGTATTCCACATTCCCATTTGACAGATCTGGAAACTGATTTGAGTTACATGTGATTTTGGGGGAGATTTATCAGAAATTGATTTCTTATGGGAATGATGGGGGTAGAAAATGGGGAGGGGCCACATGTGCAGGAAGGCACTGTGTTTCCAGAAGCCAGCAAGGATAGGTGGAATGATCAGAGGACAAATGCCTTTGTGCCCATCTTTAGCCTGCCTCTGTGCTTTCCTTTACTCCTGAAAAGTGCCTGAATCAATGTGAACATGCACTCTGAGCAAGGTTCTTTTGCTGTCATTGTCTCATTTGCCCCACGCATCCCATTTCACAGATGAAGGCGTTGAGGTTGGGAGTCCTGGTATAGCTGCCTTGTGAGAGCTGGGCCTGGCCTCTGAGCACAGCTTTTTCCACTCTGCATCACTGCACTTTGCAAAAACCATGATCTGAGCATTGCATTTCATAAAGCATCTCCCCAGGCTTTACTCTGTTTAGTGTTCACGACAGCCTGGTGAAGGTATTACTTCCTCCTGCTTTACAGATGATGAAGCTGAAATTCAAAGTCATAAATGACTCGTCCAAAGTCATGCCATTAATGGAAACCTTTCTTGTGGCACATTTGATTTCCAAAGCACAGACCCCTTGCCATGTCTCCTGTCATCCTCAGGATTAAATTTACATACCTTACCCTGACATAAAGGCTGCTTGTAGGCCAGCTATCCTGCTTCTGTGACGGATCTTTGTTTCCTTCTTATGCCTTTTAGCTGCTAGCACATCCCTGGCCTCCCAGCCACAGCAACTTACTTATCTATTACATGTGTCCATCTCTATCTCTGCCTCTGCTGGACCTGCTACAATTGTTGGTTCATCTATAGCCCAGCATCCAGCACATTAGTCATCATCAGGAAGCAGTGAATGTGAATGAATGACATTTGAACTTCAAATCAGCCTTCCTAGGGCTCTCTTATCCATGCTTCTGGAAAATAACCGCCTTCAGGTCATTACTAAAGGATCTTTGATGGTCAGAGGTTCTAAATTCTGCCCACTTCCTGGTCCCCTTCAGAAGGATGGAAGTTGAGGGTCTCTGCATAACAGTCTCTTGGGGCCTATAGGTTAAGTGGCTGACCCTGGCTATCCCCTTTCTCCTTAGGTGCCCAGACTCCATTGCGGACATACATGGACTCTGTTGAGCGTGCTGGGTTGCGGCCTGGGGAAGGAGTCCCAAGCTGTCCCCAGAAGGGCTTACTCCAGCCCTCAGACAGCTCAGAGCTGGTAAGCTCAGCATTGGGTCCTGTTTTGTGCTTATTCAATGCTGCCAAGAGTAGGATGACTGGAGATGCTGTGCCCCGCATGCTCACATTTGCACAGTTTCTTGCCGGTTTACTAAGCTGTTCCTCTCATCTGATACCTCTCTTAGGTTTCACACAACTGGAAAGTGGGAATTAGCTCAAGGTCTAGAGAGGTGAAGTGACTTGTGTTTAAGTTCTGACAGAAGCTAGAGCTGAGGTGTGTCAGCTCCAACTAACACTTTTTCCATCTGGTAATACCCCTGCCCTTTCTAAGTGGGTTGGCATGTCCAGAATGGGCCCTCCTAGAGTTTTATTGCAAAAAAACAAAAAAAAAAAACAAAAAAAAACTGTGTTCTTAAGCCCCTTTCCTACTTCTCCAGTCCCTCCTGGACATGTCCCTGACCTCATGTGGCCACTGCAGTAAAGCACCCAGGGAGGACTGTGGTGCTGAACTTGTGTTGAAAGTTATTATGTAGTATAGAAGCCCTTGGCTGCCATACCCTCAAGCAGGAAATGCTTGTGTAAGTCATTTCATAGCTCTTGGTCTCTTTCCACACAAGGAAAGTGGAGGAAAATATAGTTGAATACTCCCTACCCTTGGATGATTAAATGAACACATGGAGATAAAAGACCTGCACAGAAGGGAGGAGGCACTTGTGAAATAGTTCCCTAGTTATTTCCCCACAGTTTCTGGCTAATTCTAACATTTGCCCATGAGGCTTATCCAATTGTGGGGCATAGCACTTCACTGTATTTCATGCTTGCCCAACCCATGTCCAGACTCTGCTGTAAATATTTCCTCTGTGTTCAGTCATAGCTGGGCCCAGGAATGAGCAATAGCTGCTCTTTGTGGCTTGTTATAAGGCCTCTTCTCACTTCTTGCACATCTCTCGTCTTGTGCAGATACATCTATCTCCACTATCTCCATTACATGCACCCATGGTTTAAAGAGTTCTCTTTGGGCTAGGTGTGGTGACACATACATATAATCCCAGCTACTCAGGAGGCTAAGCCAGGAGGATCAAGGCCAATTTAGGCAACTTAGTGAGACTATTTCAAACAGATGAAAAAAAGGGATCCGGAGATGTCGCTCAGTGGCAGAATACTTGCTCAGCGTGCATGAGGTCTTGGGTTCATTCCCCATTACCACATTAAAAAAAAATTAGGGGCTGGGAATTTAGCTCAGTGGTGCAAGCACTTGCCTGGCAAATGCAAGGTTGTGAGTTCGATCCCCAGTACAAAAAAAAAAAATCCTTTGGCTTTGGAAGACCTCACAGGGATGTCAATTTTTTTGTAGTCCTACACACCAACTCAGCACACCAGGGTTCACCACTGGCTCCTTTCCTGCAGCCTTAGGTTAAAGGAAAGATTAATCACATGTTGTCAGTGTCCAGCCCCATCTTATAATCTCTTCCTGGACCTTTCCTCCAAGTCTTTTTTTTTTTTTTCAGTCACCAGAGAGGGTGACCAATTGTGCCTTATGACCAAAAGAAAGGAAACCCCTAAATTTCATTCTGCAGTTCCTTTGTGTCAGACACTACTCCATTGCTTTTCAACTAGTGTCTTCTCAATGTTCAGGGCATCTTTGAGATGAGTACTATTATTATTATTATTTTTTTTTTATTATTTTATTTTATTTTTTTTTGCGGCACCAGGGTTTGAAGTCACAACCTCGCACCTGTCAGACAGGCACTTAAGTCACTGAGCCAAACTCCCGGCCCTGGCTTTTTGAGGCAGGGTCGCACTGTGTAGCTCAGGCCGGCCTTTCGCTTGTGTTGTAGCCCAAGCCGGCCTCAAACTCACAGCGCTCCTCCTACCTCAGCCTCCCAAGTGCTGGGATTAAAGGCGTGCGCCACCACGCCCGGCTGAGATGAGTACTATTATTGACTCCCCTGATAGAAGAGGTAACTTGCTCAGAGAGGAAAGGTAATGGGTCAAGACTGACAGCAAGTTAATTAAAGAAGACAGTGTGGAAGCCATATTGGACTTCACACACTCCCTAATGCTTTGCTCCTTGCTCTCTTGACTGAGATCGCCCCACTCTTACTGTGAGGGAAGAGAGGGAAAGTTCTGGTAGATTTTCCTGGCTGGTGTGGAGTCTACTAGAGAAGTTCTGTCTTTCCTATGGCTCTAGTCATCACCTAGTTCTCTCCTCTTGAACCGCTCATTGTAATCAGGAGGAAAGGGAAGAAAAACCATCAACTTTTGCATAACTCAACTGTTTTCATTAAGCAATACCAAAACACTCCTTCCATATGAACAGCACTTTGTACTTTCACATCCATTATCCTCTTTAACCCTTGTGTCACCATTCAATCAACAGCTCCAGAGAGCCTGCCTGGAGCTAGCTGCTCAACATGGCCCTGGGGAATACGAACACGATGGGATCCCTGGCCTTGTGGGACTTCTGAATAGTATTATCTTCTCAGTTTTGCACAAGAGGTGACTGAGGTTTAGAGAGAGGTGTGACTTTTCCACGAGCACACAGCCAGAAAGAGGGTGAGGATTCTGATGTAAATTTTCTCTTGCCAGGTCATTTGGGATTTTCCTCCTGCAATTTCCATCAGCACTGGAATCTTTTCAGGGAAGCTAGCTAGTTTTTACAAGGCTTTCCACTGAGGTGGAGACATCTACATCGAACTGCTCTGGGTTCACAATCCATACCCTGCTCCTTCATAGTTCCTTGGGCTAGGCAGTGATTTTGCTTTCTCCAAGCCTCATTTGTAACATAGGCATAACCACTCTTAATGTGCATGGTGGCTGGAAACGTGTTGCTGTGTAACAACATAATGGAATGTCTGGCCCTCCAGTTAGGGTTATGGGCCTCCTTAAGGGGTTGTTTTCCAATATCTTCCTAAAGTAGGGAATGGAACTGAGTCCTCCACAGCTCCCTCACCGGGCAGCCTCTCCTCCCAGGCTCTCCTTGGAGGGGCCTTATTATTGTTGTTCAGGTGCCTGGGTTAGTTTTTCACAGATATAGGTCCAGTTTGGGCTAGGGTCCTTGGAATGGGATTCCTATGTGACAGGAGATGGGCTTTTGGAAACCAAGGGACTATGGAGTGAGCCACTGTGCTATGACTTCCAGTGAATCCAGGGAGGCTATTGGGGCTTTGACAGATGGACAAGGGAGTGTCCAAAGTGGTGTCTGCACACAGAGGTGGGGTTCCCAGGGCTTGTTAGCACCTGGGCTTCTGGTGGAGTAAGAATCCGGTCAGTTACATCCTCTGCCTTCTCCCACCTTCTCAGCCCTCCCTTCTATCTCTACTCCATTTTCAGCCCAGTCTTCCCCCAAATCCATCCCCTTGCCTCAGAGAAAATCCTTTTATGCTCTTCCCCCAGACAGTTTGCTCCTTTCTTTCATTTAGGTCACCTCCTCAGGGAGGCTTTTTTGGACTCATATTTAAAGGTAGTTCTTTCTCCCTAAATCATTTTCTAATGTCTAATCCCCTTCCTTTTTGTAGTCACCTTTATTACCAGAATCATATTTTATGTTCATTTGCTTATTTTCTGTCTCCCACACTGAAATCAGAGCTTTGTAAGAGCAGGACTCAGTTATGCTACTTAGCATAGTACTAGGGGTGAGGTAGAATCTTGGTTAGCGTGTCAGAAACCATCTTCTTTGTCCTTTCCAAGTTCCTGTGCTGGGCTTGTTCAGCCTTGAATTTGAGAGTGGGTCAGAGAGACAAACACTTGAACTTGAGGTTTGTTCACACATTTATTCATTCAACAACAATTCAGTGAGAAGCCTTTTGCTCTGTTTACTGGGGAGCTGGAGAGCAATCAGTCACAGTGACAGGAGAGGAGCCTGGCCAAGCGCTGAAATCAAAGCAGTGGAGGGGCAGGGTAGAGGAGGTAGGAGTGGAGAAGAAGCCATCAAGACAGCAGGAAGAGGAATATGATGACTTCTCTCTCCTGAACAGAGCCTTCAGAAGACACAGGAGTGAGTTGCAGGCTGTGAGTGGCAAAAGAGGGGTGTGAAGAGGCAAGGAGTGGGTTATACAGGTGCTAGGTACAGCTCTAACCAGCCCCTAGGGAAGCTGAGGGCTGGGAGGCTGGAAGTGAGCTGAGTGTGGCAGGCCTCTGCCCTAGTTGGAATTGGGTGGTATGACTTCCAGATATTGGCTTGTTTTTCCCCAGGTACAGGAGTGCCTGCAGCAATTCAAGGTGACAAAGGCACAGCTGCAGCAGATCCAAGTCAGTCTCCTGGGCTCCATGGAGCAGGCCCTGAAGGGAGAGGCCAGCCCTGCCCCTGGTGTCCGGATGCTGCCTACATATGTGGGGTCTACCCCACATGGTAATGGTGGGTGGCACAGAATAAGATGGATGATGAAAAAAAAATGAAAAAAAAAAAAAAAAAAGATGGATGATGAGGCTTGTCCCCCATCTCTAAGGCTCCTTTAACTAGATTCTGCAGACCTTGGGAATTTTTCTGGGAGGCAGAAAGTGCTAGTCTTGCCAGTTGCATACCTTTCTATGACTTGCTTGCCCCTAGAGCAAGGAAACTTTGTGGTGCTGGAGCTGGGGGCTTCAGGAGCCTCACTGCGTGTCTTGTGGGTGACTCTGACGGGCATCAAGGGGCAGAGGGTGGAGCCCAAGAGCCAGGAGTTTGTGATCCCCCAGGAGGTGGTACTGGGCACTGGCCAGCAGGTGAGCATTCACTGCCCAGATTGGGAGGCTGGATTGGGTGGCTGGGCCTGGCGAGTTAGAGCTAAGAACCCACTGTCCCACAGCTCTTTGACTTTGCTGCTCGCTGTCTGTTTGAGTTCCTGGATGCACATTCTGTGGGAAGTCAAGGTCTGCAGCTTGGGTTCAACTTCTCCTTCCCTTGTCACCAGACAGGCCTGGACAGGGTGAGGTGGAGGGGGATGGGGACAGTGGGTGGAGAGGGTACGCAGCCCCTGTGAAGGTCTTTGGAGGAGTAACCCAGCTTTTTTGCCCCCAGAGCACGCTCATTTCCTGGACCAAAGGTTTTAGGTGCAGTGGTGTAGAAGGTCAGGATGTGGTCCAGCTGCTGAGAGAGGCCATTCAGAGGCAGGGGGTGAGTGGGGAAGCAGGGGGGTGGGGTGGGAGGGCTGCTTTTGCTGGGCTGGACTTGATTTCTATAGGCTGTGTGTGCTCTACTGGCAGGTCCTGCTTTTCTCTCCTGTTCATAGTCATTATCCAGCTTAACCCTGGGGTAAAATGTTGCTACCATTCCCATTTTATGGGCAAGGAAACTAGGGTCAAAAAGACTAAATAAAGGTTGGGGACTATGGGAGAGGAGAACAAACATGAAAAGGCTTTGACCCTATCCTTGAGGACTCTGTCCTCATAGTCTAGGGGGAGAATACATTCTAGTAAAAGACTGTCCCTACATTTGGTTGACCCTGGCAGCACAGGGGTTGGGGACATAGGACTTAAAGGAGTAGTTTGCCAGGTGCTTAGAATGAGCCTGGAGAGGAAGATCTTTGGCATCTGCCAAAGTCTTGGTGCTAGAGACAGGCAGATCTGTTTGACTAACCTTGGGGTACCCCATGCAGAGGCTATAAGTCAGGCTGGGAACAGTGGCTTGGGGAGCCAGGTCAGGATGCAAGTAAGGCAAGGGAGGAACAATCTTCAAGGAGGCGTTCAGTCTTGAGACCCTCATCCTATTTCTGTGAGGAGCACTGAAGGTGCTGGCTGAGGGTGGGAGCTCTTGTAACCCTGAGGGCCAGAGTTGGTAGAGCGGGGATTTGGGATGGGGTGGGAGGATAACCACATATGCAACCTGGGGTGTGTGTGTGGAGCATGCAGACATGTTTCATTGACTCTGGATGTCTCCATCAAAGCCAGGGTCCCAGGTCAGCCCATTACCCAGTTCCCCACTTTGGCTACCAGGTTGGCCCTGACCCCTGCCCTCTCTACTGCCCAGGCCTACAACATTGATGTCGTTGCTGTGGTGAATGATACAGTGGGCACGATGATGGGCTGTGAGCTAGGAGCTGGGCCGTGTGAAATTGGCCTTGTTGTAGGTGAGCCACAGGCTGTTTGTGATGAGGGGCAGGTGTACAGCTGCCCAGTGGTCAGGACCTAATGGGCGTCATTCCTACTAGACACTGGCACCAACGCATGTTACATGGAGGAGGCACGGCATGTGGCAGTGCTGGACGAGGACCGGGGCCGCACCTGCATCAGCATTGAATGGGGTTCCTTCAATGACGAAAGGACCCTGGGCCCAGTGCTGACCACCTTTGATCATGCCTTGGACCATGCATCCCTGAACCCTGGTGCTCAGAGGTGACTCGGCAGGCGGGAACCTGACTCTGTTCTAGGCTCTATCACTGCTCTGACCCACCCTTCCACTGCCCCTGCATCAGGCCCATAGGGTCTCCAGACTGCCCCCTGGGAAACTCTGGCCAGGCACAAAGAAGAAAGGCCTTGAGGTTTCAACACTTGGCCCTGCCTTATTCTTGATATATGTTGGGGGTTGAGAATGGTGACCCTGCCTTTCCGGGGTCCTGTTGCCCCTTCCAAAAACCCCTGAATCTAGCCTAGGTCAAGAGTGGTGGTGGACAAACATCTGCCTGTCCTGTGGGAGGCCATTTGGTTCTGGATCCTCTTGTCTGGGGATCTGAAAGAAAACGATTTCTCTCTGGGGGCTTCTGGAAGTGGAGCCAGGGCAGCTCAGGTCTTAGCTCCCCTTCCTGCCTGCAGGTTTGAGAAGATGATTGGGGGCTTGTACCTGGGGGAACTGGTGCGGCTGGTGCTGGTCCACTTGGCCCAGAACGGGGTCTTGTTTGGTGGCTACACCTCTCCTGCTTTGCAAAGCCAAGGCAGCATCCTCCTGGAACATGTGGCTGAGATGGAGGAGTGAGTTGGGGAAGCAAGCAGCTTAAACGAGGGGATTCTCAGCTTGGGGGAAGGGAGGATACTCTGTCCCTGAGGTGGCTATGAGGCTTTCGTGGGATGAGGAACTACTGGGCTACCTGAGTCCTAAACCAGCACTCTATCGCCTATCCCCAGCCCCTCCAATGGGGTAGCCCATGTCCGTGCGATCCTGCAGGACTTGGGCCTGAGCCCGGAGGCCTCAGATGCTGAGCTTGTGCAGCGTGTCTGTGCAGCTGTGTGCTCACGGGCTGCCCAGCTCTGTGCTGCTGCCCTGGTCGCCATCCTGTCCCGCCTCCAGCACAGCCGGGAACAGCAGACACTCCAGGTTGCTGTGGCCACTGGAGGCCGAGTGCTTGAGAGGCACCCCAGGTACTGTGAGACTGTGATCTATAAATGTGTTTGTGAAACACACTCAGAGGGCACTGGGCAATCATGCATGCAAGCCAGTGGATACAAACAGCACCCAAGCAGAGCAAGGGTCAGACGGACTGCAGGGTGCCAGGAGACATCCAAAGAGAGAAAAGAGGCTTCTTTTTGTGTGTGTGCCTGAGAGAGGGTCATCCAGGGATGGGATGTGTGGTTGGTTGATAGAAAAGATTCAGGATAAAATTGATTTAAACTGGTAGGACTTTAAATCAAGCCCTGGGGGTCAGATGCTGAACTGAGTTCACCTGGTGTATATCTGTGTAGGTTCCAGAGCATCCTACAGGAGACGGTGAAGCTCTTGGCCTCAGAATGTGATGTCTCCTTCATCCCTTCTGTGGATGGAGGTGGCCGGGGTGTGGCAATGGTGACGGCTGTGGCTGCCCGCCTGGCCCACCACCGACATCTGCTGGAGGAGACCCTAGCACCATTCCGGTTGAGCCGTGAGCAGTTGGCAGCAGTGCAGACCCTGATGCGGGAGGCCATGGCCAAGGGGCTGCGAAGGGAGCCCTCCTCCCTCCGAATGCTACCCACATATGTACGGGCCACACCTGATGGCAGTGGTGAGGACCTAGCCTGAGTGTAGCATTGAGATATGGGTTCGGCGGGGATGGGGGTGGGGTGTGGGGCATGGGGCAGGTCACAGCATGTGCCAAAACAAGCTGCCAGCTATGCCCTGGCACTGAAGGTCTCTGCCCCACAGAACGAGGGGACTTCCTGGCTTTGGACCTTGGGGGCACCAACTTTCGGGTCCTCCTGGTGCGTGTGACTGAGGGAGGTGTGCAGATCATCAACCAGATCTACTCCATTCCTGAGTGTGTGGCTCAGGGATCTGGGCAGCAGGTACTCACCACCTGGGCCCTGATGTTGGAGGTAGGGAAGGGCCAGGATGGAGCCCACTGTCTGACTTGCCCCACCTACAGCTTTTCGACCACATTGTGGACTGCATCGTGGACTTCCAGCAGAAGCAAGGCCTAAGGGGACAGAGCCTCCCCCTGGGTTTCACCTTTTCCTTCCCATGCAAGCAGCTTGGCCTGGACCAGGTAAGGGAAGGAGGGCCAGGAAAAGTGATCCCTGTGAGGGGCTCCCACCCACATATCCTTCATGGTCTGGGTGAAAGACCAGGAAATGATCTTGAGTGATGGTAGTGGGGGAGCATTGCTGGGCTGGGTCTGTACATAGCCTCAGATCCCCCAGATATCATGTGCCCGTGGCTAGTCAGGACATTTGGGAGCAGCATAGGCCTAGGTCAATGTTTATCAGAGGAAATATTGCCATTAAAGCCATGGCACTAGTGGTCTGGCTTAGGGGTCCTGCATGAAGCTATATTTATTCCTCTTTCTGGAAAGATTGCACTCCTTTTTTGTTTGTTTGTTTTGTTTTGTTTTTTGTTTGTTTGTTTCCTTCTCAGTGCCTGGCTTAGTTGTGGGTACCCAGTTGGGGTGGCAGAGTGACTGGCACAGATCTAGATACAACTTTCCCACACACCTCAGCAAATCCTTCAACACATATCACAGACTTCTCAGTGCAAACACTTGACGCCTGTCACAGAAACAGTACTGCCAGGCCTCTGGCCCAAGCTTCTAGAATCAACACCACTAAGTTCTGTGCAGGAGCTACTCACGCCAAGGAACACCCTGCTCTTGTAGGTGCCTGTTGCATTTTTAGGCACATGTGGGAAATGAAGCTCTACCTCCTTCACCATCAACTTATGTGTGCAGTTTTCACCCTCTCCTCCTTTCTGATCTCTCTTTAACACTCCACTCATTCCTTTTCTTTCCACCAAAGTCCATTTGGATGGCACAGTTGCCACCTTCCCTCTGCTGGTCTCTCCAGCTAAGCATCCTTGCTCCTTTCCATTATTCCTTGCAAGCAGGGAGAGGAGGTGTCACTCAGTGTCCAGGTCCAGGCATGCAAGAAAACCAGTCTGATTAATAGTCCATAACTAAATTTAATTATTTTGTTGAGCCTTTGAGCCCACATTCTTTTTTCTCTCTCCTCAATACTGGGGATTGTACCCAGGACCTTTGCACTGAGCTACCCCACCCCCATATTTTGTTTTTTTGAGACAGACTCTTGCTAAGTTGTCCAGACTGTGCTTAAACTTGCAGTTCTTCTGTCTCAGCTTCCCAGAGTGCTGGGATTATAGGTGTGAGCCACTGGACTTGCAGAGTCCTCATTCTTCTGAGGGGTAAATGTTTAATGTTAATTGGTGTAGGGAGTCCTTTTCCTAGGTAGGAACTCCTCTCAGCTCCACAGCATCCTTTCTGTGCAGACAAAGGAGCAAATCTGAGACATGCCCAGGCCCTAGCTCTCTGGGTGCCCTTTTCTGTCATTTTGTCTCCAATCTTGATACTTCCCTGGTACTTCCCTTGATACCTGCAGAAGAAGGGTAGTGGCCTCCTCTGCTCACAGATTGCTCAGATCTCTTCTGTTTCCCTCTTCATACCCACCTCCAGAGGAATTTAGTCCAGGAAGGAGGGCATAGGACACCTTTCTCAGGAAGCTATTAAAAACCTGGGTCTGGGTTTGATTTCCACTCTGCTTCTGCTTCAGAGAGTCTGTCTCATTTGGGAGCAGGGAAATTCAGCTATTAGTCATCATCTGGTCTCTCTCAAGCTGCTTTTTCCTCTTTTCCCTCCTCTTTCTCTTCTTTGTCTTCCTCCTCTTCCTTCTCTTCTTTGTCTCTGTCTCTCTGCCTCTGTCTCTCCTCTCATTTCTGATTTTGAGATAATGACCATAGAACACCCTAGTTGCTATACAATGGGAAAAGAGATCAAAGGAAATATATTAGGGGGAAAATGTTGGTTACTATTTCTCAAATCTGCTTCCCTAGCTGGGAATGGTGGCACACACCTGTGGTCCTTTTGGAGACTGAATCAGGAGAATTTTTACTGGAGCCTAGGACTTTGAGGCCAACATGGGCAACACAGTGAGACCTCTGTGTCAATAAAACAAAAACAGCCAAGGGCGGTGGGGCATGCCTGTAATCCCAGCACTCAGGGAGGCTGAGGCAGTTGGTGAGTAAAAGTTTGAGCTCTGTCTGGATAACTTATTCAGCAAGATCTGCCTCAAAATTAAAAAAAAAATAAAAACAAGAGGACTTTGAATGTAGCTTCATGCAAAGGCCTGGGTGCAATGCTCAGTACAAAAAAAAAAAAAAAAAAAGTCTGCTCCAGAGGTTTTCAGACCTGCTTGTGGTGCTTCTGCCTTGGAAAGAGTAGTCATTTCCCCTGGTAGTTATAATCTCATTCCCATTCTCTCTGCCTCTTCAGAAAAGCACACTCAGAAAAGGACAGTCCTTTTCAGGTACAGTCAAGACCCTTGTCACTATTCTAAATCCAATTGCTCACAATAAAATGGTGTCTGTCTTGCCCCCACCCATCCTGCACAGCTGTCTGGCTTTTCTATTTGTCCTTCACCCGTATCTGGAACAAAGGAGTGAATTTCACATTGACATGACTCCACCCCTTATTCCTTCCTTTCAAGTGATTCTTGCAATTTCTCTCAGAAAGTGTGCATTCTGGTGGCATTAGGGCCTTTGTGCTCTTTCTGTCCTCCTCTTTCTTACATATAACATTCACTCTGCCAGGTCTGTTCATTCCTAACCCAATTAAGAAGGGCCATTCCTTCTGGGCAAATGTCTTAAAATGGCCAGTCCCTCAGACCGTCCAAACATCCTGGAACTAATAATGGAAGACATAGGTCAAATCATTATTAATAGGTCTCTTCACATTGAAAACCTCCTGGGGAATTGGGAGGGAGTAGAAGGCAAGGCCTTCAACTGCAGGGCAAAGTGGGCAAGGAATCCTGCTTGAGGTGGGGGCAGGAATCACATGCTTCTGGTGAGATGTAGGTTTTGAGGAGGCAGAGTGAGATTTAAAGGGTGCATTCAGCTTTCTGTCCCCTCTTGGTCCCATCCAGGGCATCCTCCTGAACTGGACTAAGGGTTTCAATGCATCAGACTGCGAGGGCCAAGACGTAGTGTATCTGTTGCGGGAAGCCATCAGGCGTAGACAGGTAGGAGGCTGCCTCCAGGGATGCTATGGGACCATGGCAGGTCTTGAGGAGACCAAAGGGTCTTCTGCTTCCTGAAAGGGGGGCCCTCTGTGATAGCCCTCTGGGTCCAGTGTTGGTTGCCGTGACGACTGCTGTTGCCCAGTAACTAGCAGCATCCTTTTGTGTGCAGGCAGTGGAGCTGAATGTGGTTGCCATTGTCAACGACACAGTGGGGACCATGATGTCCTGTGGCTATGAGGATCCCCGATGTGAGATGGGCCTCATTGTTGGTGAGGAGGGCCTTGCCCTTTCATGACCTACTTCCTGATAATTTGCTGCCTCCTGTCAATTCCTCAGGTTGGATGTTCCCTTGGCCTTGGGGATGTGGGATTATACTTGTCTGACCCGACAGGACCTCAAACACTAAGTCAGGCTGGGAGTCTGGGACTGGGCTCTTTAATCCAACTCAAGTTACAGATTCATAGTCACTGAATCTTTTTGAGCCTCAGTTTGCCCATCTGGCAAATGAATCTCTGCTTTCAACTCATATGGATTTGGACAGATGCACTAGCTTTGCCATTTCTACCTATATGATGTTGGGCAAGTTACTAGAACCTAAGTTTCCTCATCTTAAGATGTAGATAATAACAATGCCTGTCTCAAGGCATCATGAAGATGCAATGAGAGAGGCCAGTGTGGCACAGTGCCTAGGTTATGGTTCATACTCAGTGTTTGAAACTGGGCTGGGTGTGGGGCAGTTATGAGCTAAGAGAATCCTTCAGCAGCCTAAGATTTTAAGTCTTTATTAAGCACGTACCCTGTAGCCAGCTGCGAGCTAGAAGAAGGAACAGGAAAACATGAATGAAGGGGAAATCTGCCTTCTCAGAACTGACCGCCTAGCAGTTTGGGCCCCAAACAGCACATGTGGTCAGAAAAGAGCTGACTGACTCCACATACAGATGGGAACAAGGCCAAAGTCAGAAAGGAACAGATCCTGAGAAAGTGGGGTTTGGAATGAAAACTTTGAAGAGAAGATTCGCTGGGTATTGGAAGAGGACTTTCAAGCTGCTTGGGCACTGGTCTTTTAGAGGATAAGGCACATGGTGGCCTGCCATGGATGGGAACTTCTTGAACACAGGGCCTAGCATGGGTAGGTGCTTGGGAAAGGCATATCCATGTGGCTGTGTGAATAAACTACTGAACAGAGGAATTTAGGTGGGGCCAGCAGGAGTCTACCTGACCAAAGCTGGAAATCTATAGGCAGGCGGAGGAAATACCTTTATGCAGGCTGTGCCTGCTGCCTGAAATGTCTTTTTCTTCTCTTTGTACCTCTTGGGTTCAAAGCCCAACTCAAATATCACTTCTTGTCTGTAACTTTTCTGACTTGTAGACAGCAAGATCCACTTTGTGCTCCAGGGCTCCCATATGCTGTCCTTTGGCTTCTATTAGGGCTCAGAGACACACTGTTAGAGTTGACCATTCATTGACCAACTTTGACGAGTTTGCATTTCCTTGTGTTGGATTTCCATGCCTCCAGCAACTGATCCACTAGCAATTAATTTGACTAAAGGCCTAGAAGGCCAGTCTTGAGAGATTTGGCCTTTTACCAAGAGAGATAGTGGGGCTGTCACACATCTCCCAGAGGAGTGACATATCTGATGGGTGTTGTGGGAGCACTTTAGGGTAACAAGGTAGATACACTGATGGTGGTGCTCGTAGGGGAAGTCACGGAGGGCTCAAGGCCTTGGTGCTAGTGGAGTCTTCACTAGGGACTTTAGGAAGGAGGGAGGAACAGGAACAGGGACAAGTTTTGAATGCAGGAAAATGAAGCAAGGATCCTAAATTTTATCATTTTGGTTAGGTAAGTGCTCAGAAGTGCCTTGTCTGTATCAGTAAATGAATACACCTTGTCTGGCCTCTGCAGGAACTGGCACCAATGCCTGCTACATGGAGGAGCTCCGGAATGTGGCAGGTGTGGCTGGGGACTCAGGCCACATGTGCATCAACATGGAGTGGGGTGCCTTTGGGGATGATGGCTCTTTGGGCATGCTCGGCACCTGTTTTGATATGAGGGTGGACCAGGCATCCATCAATCCTGGCAAGCAGAGGTGTGGCCTGGGCCTGGGCAGGGCTGGCTGCCAATGGCCAGCACTGGTGATGGTAACTGGTGGGGTCTTCTGCCCTAGGCAAACACATATACACACATTCTTGTAGATTTGAGAAGATGATCAGTGGCATGTACCTGGGAGAGATTGTCCGCCACATCCTCTTACATTTGACCAGCCTTGGTGTTCTCTTCCGGGGCCAGCAGACCCAGCGCCTTCAGACCAGGGACATCTTCAAAACCAAGTTTCTTTCTGAGATTGAAAGGTACCTGAGGCCTGAATTGCCTCCCCACCTTGCAAAGAAGTCTGTCTTCCCCCTAGGGGAATGCTGGCTGCTGGTGTGTGGGGTCCAACCTGGAGGACGAAGTGGAAGGAGTCTCAAAGATGGGGTACAGGGGAGCTAGCACCGGACCGTGTCTTTCTGAGTTCTGTTTCTTCCTGGCCCCCAGCGACAGCTTGGCCCTGCGGCAGGTCCGAGCCATCCTGGAGGATCTGGGGCTGCCCCTGACCTCAGATGATGCCCTGATAGTCCTAGAGGTGTGCCAGGCTGTGTCCCGGCGGGCTGCCCAACTCTGTGGGGCAGGTGTGGCTGCTGTTGTGGAGAAGATCCGGGAGAACCGGGGCCTGGAGGAGTTGACAGTGTCTGTGGGAGTGGATGGGACCCTCTACAAGGTGCATCCTCAGTGAGTCTGGATGAAGGGCCAGGCAGGGCAGCACGGGCAGGTAGGGCCAGGGAGAGTCTTGGTGGCCTGGGCTAACCTTAGCTCCTCTCCCTCACAGCTTTGCCAGTCTCGTGGCTGCCACAGTACGGGAGCTGGCCCCTCGCTGTGTGGTCACTTTCTTGCAGTCAGAAGATGGGTCTGGGAAAGGTGCGGCTTTGGTCACTGCAGTCGCCTGTCGCCTTGCTCAGATGGCCTGTGCCTGAGGAAATCTCCAGGAATCACAGTAACTTAGCCCCAGCCTTGTTGGACCACGGCTGGGCCCAGCCACCCAGGACTCCCAGAACAACCTCTGTGTGACCCCTCTGTGACCATCTGCCCCCATCCTGTTGGTTTTCCCCAAGAGAAGTAGCACACGGGTTAGCAATATATATATATAATTTATTTACATTCACGTCCGCTAAAATCCCTACGTGCCCCGGCGGCCGGGCAAGGCTGTGTACATAAGGCCAAGTGTAAGTGCATGAAAGCACTTAAGACAGAGTCAGGACACAAGCTTCACATGACAGGCCCCACGCAAGGGCACTGGCCAGCCCCAGGAACGGGCACACTATGGCACACACACTCGCCATTGTACAGCCCGGGACTCCCATTGCATATTCACACGCCCCGCCAGGCAGGACACATCGAGGCTGGGGACGGGGGGGTAGGATCAGGGAGGAGCCGTTTGGGTGTCCCTGGGTGGGTGGAAGAGGGCAGCATGTGAGAGGCAGATGTGTACCGACACCGGGCGTGAGAGACGTGAGTGGCCTCTGGGTGACAGCAGGAGATGTGTGTGGTGGTGGCGGTGGGGTCTGCATGACCCAGGAGTGGGTGTGTGTCAGATGAACACACAAGGCATGCGTGGGCACATGCCTGTGTGGTGGTTGTGTGCCTGAATCCAAGGGCAGCCCCCTCTCTGGCTGGGCCCTCGGTCCCGCAGGCCTGGAGCTGTGCCCCTCCCCAGCAGGCACAGAAATGTTTGCATAAGGCCCAGCTCTGGCAGGAGCTCTGGGGCCATTTCCGAGCCCAGCGTGTGCGTGCATGCCATGTGTATGCGGGGCCCTTGGCTAGGGGCAGGAGGAGAGGTAGCATCACACGCACATATACACACACAGATGGGCTGGGCTGGGCCCAGGCTCCAGACACTGTCCCCCCAGAGACCCAGGGCTGGGACAGAGTAAGCAGGTGGCTGTGCCTGCCTGACTAGGCAGGCCATGGAGGAATTGGAGTTCAGGCAGGGTCTGAAGGACCAGTGTTAAGGGACAACATTGGCCAGGAGGGGGCCTGTCCAAGCAGCTCTCCCTAGTGTGGGGTAGGGCCCCTGTCTGGCTTCTGCCTGTCCCTGGCGGGTGCCAAAGCTGGTGAGAGTGTAGGCGTTTTGGCCTGGCTGGCCTCAGCACTCGGCCTCTGACACTGTGAAGAGGCCAGCATCTGGCTGGCCCAGTCCAGCCACTGCCGCCGCCAGCTGGCTGAGGTTGCCATTGGGGAAGTGTCGCGCCTCCCACAGGTTGAGGATCATGGCTGTGGGGCTGGGCTTGGAGGCAAAGAAGCTGAGATGGCTGTAGAAAGGAGGGAAACTATCAATGGCCCAGTCTCACCCCAGCCTGCCACCTCCTGTCTCCCACCGAGCCAAGGAGAGGCCTCCCCCTCCGCCACATGCACTGACTACCCGGACACTAGGGGATGTGGCACAGGCCCACCAGGTCTCCCATTCACCCCAGCCAACCCACCTGCCTCAAATGGACTGTGGGTGGCCTTTGCAGCCCCACCCCACCCATCTCCACCCACCTGTCTAGGTGGAGTTTCTGGGCTAGAGTCCGCCAGTCGGCACCCCGGCTGCATGGCGGATCCAGGCTGGTAATGATCTTCTGCCGAATGAGGAAGGGGATCTTGAAGGCACTGGGGCCCACCAGGGCTGGGACCCCCCCTTCGCTCTCCAGAGCCAGCAGCTCAGCAAACCTCGTGTCCTAGGTGGGGAGAGACAGGGAGGAGGTGCCTGTGAGAACCTGGCCACTGCTGCCTCCTGCTGGGGGAGCTCCCAGACTACTACAGAGCTGGGGATAGCAAGGGCACTAAGGCTTCTGAGGTATCCCTCTGTCATGTGTCAGGACCCTACTCTTCGAGCCTGGGGGTTAGAAGTGCTCAACGTGTCCAAAATCACAGTCAGTGAGCAGAAGAGCCCCTCTGGTCTCATTCCCCTCCATTTCCACCCTCACCCTTAGTTCTGCCTGCTGGCCTCTGCTGACCATTTATCACTCACTACTGTCTTCTCATGGCCTTTGTCCTTCCCACTCAATTCGGGCTGCCACAAATGCCCTTTCCCACACTGATGCCTGTCGAAGTCCTGCCCATTGTGGGACCAGTGCAAAGCCCTCCTCAGGGAACCTCTTCAGGGCTCCCGCCAGCCCTCCTGTTCCCCCACACTGTTTGGCCCCCCCTCCCCAAGTTCCATTTGCATCTGCACCTCCTACCCCAGGACATTTGGAGGGAGGTGCCAAGTGGCTTCTAGAAGGAGAGGGTATGGTGAAGGGAGAAGGGGCTTGTGGCAGGGTGAGCAGAATTGGTCCGAGGAGTAGAACATTTCTCGGGAGTTGGCGGTGAGATCATGTAACCCTCCTGCCCACCTTGGTGATATTGAAGTTGATGTTGAAGCTCTGCCCATCGCCCTCCACCTGCCACACCCACACCTTGCAGGCCAGGTCACTGGTGCTGGGGCTGACGCGCTCTAAGGTGAAGGTGCAGTGCAGGTATTGCTGCGTGCCATTCCAGATGTGATAAAAGGGGATCTCCTGCGGGGTGGCAGAGGAGATGTCAGGTGTGCCCAGTTCCAGCCCCTTGGGTGCTGGTGGTGGGCTCGGCCAATACCTGGTAGCTGACAAGCAGCTTGCTCTTCCACAGGGAGCTGGGCACGTCATGGATAGATAGGCGCAGGTTGTGGTAACTGTCCTTGAAGTGCAGAACTCGAGGCTCCTGGATCAGCTGTCCACCCAGCTGCTTCTCCAGCTGCACCACCTCCTGCAGGGCCCCAGGTCATCAGCAGAGCCTGGGGCCTGTGAGGCCCCCTCCCTCTTGCCCCTGAGGCAAGAGGCCTCCGTGCCTAGGGCTGGGGAACTGAGGAAGGGCCATTGATACCTTCAGTGCGTCGTGGGTGTCATGCAAGCAGTAGACACGGATGTTGTACTCGAGGGAGGTGCAGGCCACAGGGGCAAACAGAAGCAGCTTGAGGCGCTTGGCGGCAGCCACGCTGAGAGCCTCTCCTACAAGGGCAAAGCGTCCCAGCTGCTCGGTGAAGATGTAGCAGGCACTGGCCTCCAGTTGGCAGTAGTAGAGGTGGGAGGGCGCCTCCTCACCCAGGTGCAGCACATCCTGCAGGAGGAGCCCAATTGGTGAGTTCTGCCAGCCTCAGAGCCCTCCAGCCACCCTCTGCCCTGAGATGCAGCCAGAGATCTAGGAGGGGTTAGGGCACGGTACAGAGCCACACAGCTGCTGAGAGTCCAGGGTGAGTGTGCGGGAGGCCACATTCCACGCTGAGGCCAGTGCTCAGGGCAAGCTCAGGGCTGTCCCCTACTCACCTCCCAGCTGCCCTCGCATGATTGCTTTTTGAGGCGCAGGCTCCAGCTCTCAGGGCTTGGCTCCCCGCAGTGGTCCATGGCCAGGATGACTGGCCGGGTGAGCAGGACTCCAGGGGGACCACAGCTAACGATGGGACTCAGCAGGGTCTGACAGCCAGCTAGGGGCAACCTCAAGTGGGGAAACATGGGTGGAAGGAGAAGGGTGTCAGTGGTCTGTCAGGGGATTGTCATCCCACGTTGAAAGGCTAAAAAACTGATGGGTTCTTCCCCTGCCCTCCCTCAAGCCAGCCAGACCCAACAGGGACAGGCTGCAGGTGGGACCCTACCAGCCCCAGCAGCATGGCCCAAGCCCACACCTCACGTCCTCTGGCTTGTGCAGGGTGAGGTAGATCTCGTAGATCTTTCCTCGGGGGATGGCGTCTGGGGGAATGAGGAGGCTGATTCCTGTAAAGGAGCAGGAGGAAGCTCAGGCTTACTTAGTGCAGACAGCCAAGACCACACCAGCCAGCCCTTCTGTAAGTCTTGTGCTGGAGACTGGCCAGTACCAGCCTGGCTTGAGGTCACAGGGGCTGCAAGGACTGCCATGCTGTCTAACCCCTTACATAGGTATGAAGCTGAGTCAGTCCAGAGGCAGCTAAAGAACAGCTAAGGTGGGAAAAGCATGCACAGTTAGCTTGGGCAGAAAACTCTGGGACCAGGTCTGCTGTCCCTACCTTGTGTGTCACTTGAAAGGCATTGGCTGGGACCAGGACATTCCCTGCTTAAAACTTTCCCTAACTTGTAGTTCAGCTTCATGGTCCCACTGTCTTTCCAGCAGCATCTCCAGCCCACCTGTGCTACATACTTAGAGGTTCCAGAACCACTGCCTTTCTGCTCTGCTCCAGCTTCTCCCTTCTTCATTGGCCCGGGCCCCTCTGGGGCCTGGCCACTCCCTGCCACTGTCTCTGTCCTTGCAGGTAGAGGCGGGTTAAACAACTCTATGGGCTTTGGCAGTCCTCCTAGAGCTGGGTGCTAGCACAGAAAGACTCTCCTAGGTCTGGCTGCTGTGTTTGCCTCTGCCCCAATGTCTTATAGGAGTAGAATGGGAGCATCTGTGGAGAGAAGAGTTTTGAGGGAGGGAGTAGGACAGGATATGTCAAAGACACAGTCCCAGAATTCACTTCAGGGGAGATGCAAGGAGTGGCCCTTCTCCCCCTGCAACAGAGAGCCCCTGTATCACAAAGGAGCCCCCATCTCAGCACAGGGGAAAAGTGACACAGATAGTCTGTGACTTTATCCCAAAAGTAAACGTACTTTCTAGAGTGGGTAGCTTTGTGGTGGACTGAGCTGGAATGGCGCAACAGTTGTGCTCCACATATTTCCATTAATGACAAACTGCATATGTGATGGTGGTTGTATGAGATTATATAGCCAAGTGACATCAGAGCTAACCGGGTTTTCATAATCCCACTCTGATGTCTACACGATGATGAAATTACCTAAGGATGCATTTCTCAGAACACATTCCCATCATTAAGTGATGCATGACTCTATTTTATAGAAAATTGGGGCCCAGCAGATAGAGACATGGAGGGCATATTCACAATGATTGCTCCCTTCACTAACCCATGCCGCCCTCTAGTACTTAGTGTGGCTAGTGTTGATGCCGATCTAAGACATTCTGGTGTGAATCCTCTCGAAGGGGGAGGTACACACTCTTGTGTGTACATTCCAAGAATACTAATACTGGACACTCAAGAAAGCTAGGGAAACAACAGACCTGCTTTCATGAAGCTCAGCCCACTAGGGAGAAAGAAAATTATGCTGCAGAAAGGGTGTGGGTTAGGTGGCATCCCCACCCTACCAGGGGAAGGCAGGGCCGGTGGCCACTAAGCACCTACTGGTTGCCTGCCTCTCTGTTAGAGCTGACGGGAACTACCTCACCACATCATTCTAATAGTCCTGTGAGGGGCTTAGGATCATTCTCTTTCCAGAGGGGGACATGAGGCACAGAGCATAAGAGCTGCCAGGCTAGGACTCAAAGGAAAATGGCAGATGAGCCAGTGGAAGGGGCAGAGGGACTCTTGTGTGCAGATGGAAGCACAGTGTGGTGGGGGTGCTGAGGGTTTTATGTGGTTGCCATATGCAGAAGAACATGTGGGAGGGAAGAGGCCACAGCCTTGGCACCTTTACCTTGTCATAGGGCTCTGCTGAGAGCAGCAGGGAGCTCCAGGAGGGGTTTGAGCAAGGTAGGGATATAATTAACTCTGTATTCATTGGATAAATGTTTGGGGGCTGGAAATGAGACGAAGGGTGTGGTGGCCTGAGCCAGGAGAAGCATCAGGGTAAGGTAAGAGGCAAGAGGAGGTAAGAGCTATGGAGGTGGGAGAACACACAGGAGCTGGTGTGTGACTGAAGCAGGCGTGGCATTTGCGGGGCAAGTGAGGAAGAGCAGGAGGTCAAGGTGACCCCAGCTGGTTTCTGGCTTGAGCAACTGGACTCTGCTGTGGGCTGGGGAAAGCTGCAAAGGAAGTGGCACTGACAGAGGGTGGGAGACAGTTTGGGTTTAGGCACGAGGAATCTGAGGTGCTGTGAGACATCCAGATGGAGCTGCCCAGGAGGCAGCTGGGTGTGCAGTTCCGGCACCCAGGAGAATGGTGGGCTGGGGCTGGAGGAGTGGGAGTGATCGGCAGACATGGTGACTGAAGCTATGGAGTGCGGGAGGTCGTGGGAAGAGAAGAGCACTGGAAGGGAGCTCTGAGGAACACCTAAGTTCAGCTACCAGGAGCAGCCAGGGGGACACAAGGAAACCAGGGGTGCACTGGATCACTGAAACTGAGGGAATACAGAATTCAGGGTGGAGTAGCAGCATCACCAAAGGCTGCAGTGATTCTCCCAAGTGGGCCACAAGAGTGCCCCTGGATTCTCTAGTAGGGTGTTTTGGGGACCCTATCAGAGAGATTACTGTGAAGGGCTGGGTGGAAGCCAAGATGCAGTGGGGGCTCCAAGAGACCCTCTGTTTGGCCTGTGCTGTTCTGCATTGTCTCTGCCATCTCTCTGCTTATTTGTAAGTCCCTTGGGGCTGGCACATGTCCCACCCCTGAGCCCAGGGCCCAGCACAGAGCCCAGCACATGTAGGCACTCTATGTAAATGAATGGACAACAGTCTCATGTCCACTGGCCCCATTGCCAGTGCTCCTGCCAGCCCCCGGTGAGCTTTCTCCATAACTCTAACCCTCGCTTGGTGGCTCAGTTCTGTCACTCCAGGGTGAGAATGAGCCGCCCAGGAGGAACATCTTGGCTGTCCTTGTGCTCCAGGTGGGAAGTAGAGGCTAGTTGTGCCTCTTGGGCTGCCTGGGGTACTCAGGCCCTTCCTACCTGTATTAGGGATCATCAGCCGGCCCCCGAGGAAGTTGAAAGTCCCATAGGCCATGTTGCTGGTGCCACGGGGTAGGGAGCGGAAGTAGTTCTGGGTGGAGAGGCGGGAAACGAAGTCCTCGGCCTCCGAGGTGGGTGAGCTGTGGTGCAGCGTGTGGCGACCACTGCCCAGAGGGCTGAGCAGGTGCCCATTGGTGAGCTGGAACTTGGGGCTGGGCCCATCTTGCCGGGGACACAGACTGCCCTGGTAGGTGGTGGTGGTGGTGCTGAGGTCTGGCTGGATGGTAAGCAGATGGGGATTGTCTGCAGGGATAAAGACAGGCTCAGGGAATGGCGCTGAGGGCTGTCCCTCCTGAGGGGCGACTGGTGTGGAGACCTGGGCAAGAGTGCTGGGGGCAGGGGCCATCTCACCTGCTTTGCTGGGCTTGATACTGACAGGCTGGAAACCTGAGGTGAGGATAGACGAGTCGGCCACATCTGAGTCCAGACCCTCCTTCTTCCGGCAATAAACAAGGATGAGGACGAGCAGCAGCAAGACGAGGCATACAGCCACAGCAATGAGGCCCACATACAGGGCCACATCCTCAGGGCCGGATGCAGCTGCAGAAGACAGCATGGCCTTGGGGGAGGCAGGGGTGTGGGGCTCGGAAGGAGAGGTCAGTGGGCAACAGCCAGGAGGATGAGGTCTCCAAAGGAGCATCTGCACCGGCTGGGGAGTGGACACTGGGGGCTAGAAGCATGAAGATGGCATGTGCACACTCTAGCTCTGTACCTGCCACTACCTTGCTTGTCATTCTGAGCAACACACATTTCTCTTAGGCATGAGATTCAGGCCGAGGTGGCTGCCAGAAGAATAGAGGAGGGGAGGAACTATACCCCCAAAGTGGGCGGCCTGGTGCCTGTACACTAGGCTAAACCTGCTCCTCAGTGAGCCCACTACCTGATCACTGCCCCCAGGTAGCTGGGGCTGGAGTGAGCCTCTGGGATTGCCAAGGTAGAGTGCTGGTCCCCAGCGTGATGATATGAGAGGTGGTATGACTTTTAAGAAATAAATTCAGTTGGAGGTCTTTAGATTATGGGGTACTATCCTTAGAAGGGATTAAGGTATTTTTTGTGGGACCCATGTAGGTTCTTGTGAGAGGGTTGTGAAAGAGCAAGACTAGGTCCTCCCTGATCTCTCTCTGGGTTTTTGTCTCACTATGTGATCTCTCCCTCTTGCATCAGCTCCCACCTTGAGCTGTTCACCATTAATTCATGCAGCTAAGGGGGCCCTTGCCAGAACCACTGTCATGCTATTTAGAGGTTTTGCTTCTAAAACTATGTGCTAAATAAACTCGTTTCTTTACAAAGTACCCAGCTTCAGGTATTTCAGTGTAGCAATGGAAAACAAATATGCACGGGATCTGCTTCCTGTGTGGTTCCAGATCAGTCCCTAGGCTTTTCTCCTTGTCTGTCTCTCCCAGGCCTGGAGCTGGGCTGGGGACAGGGAATTGACTGTTTGGAGGAAGCTATATTGATTTTAGAAGACTTTTGCATAATGGAAGAAATGTCCATCAGAAAGGAATTGACACAGATAATTAGGTTTTTAATTGAAAGAATGGGGGAGGGTGTATTCTAGAGAAAAAAATCCAACAGAGATCTTTAATTGTTAGTTATGGCCCTGTAATTAACAGGCCTCACAAGCCTGGCATCCCCGTGGGATCTGTGTGTGCACCTGGGAGTTGGGGTGGATGTCAGGCTGTAGGAGAGGTGTTTGGGTGAACAGATGGGTGCACACAAGTCAAGGTTGAAATTCATGCCTGTCTCAGGAGGCATGAGAGGCAGTGAGCATGCGTGGGCACATGTGGATGTGTTAGGGCAAAAGGCAGCTCCCTGAGAGTCCTGAGCTTTGGAGAGGGATGCAAACTGTGGCAGGGGAATGACTGCCTTAGCCACCACCTCCCCAGAGAAGACTCACTGTGCACGCAGAGGTCGCTGGTACAGTTGCGGGTGTCCAGGTCAGTGCCCCGGCACTCCTCACCTCCATTTCGGGGCGCTGGGTCAGAGCACTCACGGCTCCGCCAGTGCGTGCAGTCGAGCCCACAGGCCGACCACTTGCTCCATGGGCTCCAGCTGCCGTCCACTAGATGAGAGACAGACAGGCAGAGAGGAGACAGGGCAGTCAGCCTGGGAAGCCAGTCCAGTGTGGTCCCACTAGGCGTCTGGACCAGGCAGGATGAGCTGCCCTGGACCTGGCCACAATCCCAGGGCCAGGTCCACCAATCTGCATGCCCTCCGGTGTCCAGCTGGCTTTGATGACACACATGCTAATGATGGGGAGGCGTGAATGACGCCAGGGGCTGCTTGGCTCTCTCCACCCCAGGGAGGCCATCCTAGTTCTGGGGTAGTAAAGGGCTCTCAGTCAAATGATGACCCTTCTGGTCCCAGGCACAGGTAGATTCTGCAGCCCCAGGCTGAGCTCCAGACCCTGTCCTAGATCATACCTCATCCTCTGTGACTTAGACCCTGTGTTGAGCCCCAAGCCTGGACAGTGACTGAGCCCTGACTCTGAAGACACTGCATCAATATCCCTGCCTCAGACTTAGCCTGGCCCTGCATGGCGGGCGGGTGGGATGGAGCCATGGGGGGGCAGGCTGGTGGGCGCGATGGAGCCGGGGCACGGAGATGACGTGGTGAGAACGATGCGGGAGGCTGTGGCCACTGGTACCTGGGCACAGGGTGGCGCAGGCTGTTTTCTGGACATTCTGCCCCTCACAGAAGGCGCCCCCGTTGAGAGGCGCCGGGTTGGTGCAGCTCCGGCTCCGTTTCTGCCAGCCGCGCCCACAGCTGGCACTGCAGACGGACCACTCGGTCCACGTCGACCACCCACCGTTCACTGGCCGGACAGAGAAGGACTGGGGTCAGGGAGCGGGGGCTTCCTCAGACACACTGGCCCAGGGGGCGGGGGTGAGCACAGGGGCTGTGACCTGGAAACGGTGGGCTGTGACAGTACTGGGAGAGAAGCCCTAAAGGGAGGACCAAGCCTGTGCCTGCTGCCCCAGGGGCTGGCAGCGTCCCCTGCAGGCCCTACCCTTTTCCTGGCAGGTGCTAGGGCAGCCAACAGAACTGAGCTCACCTGCAACTCCAGCCCGGACTCCGACCTCTCACAGAGCAGCTCCCATATCCTACTCTGCCTGCTCGTGGTGTGCCCGGGACCACTTGGCTCTACCTCCCATTCTGGGGACTCAGGAGCACAGAGGATGACTTGTTGCCTTCCCTAGATCCCCATCCTATCCTTTCATCTCCTGCACAATGCTTCTTTCCCACAGATGACTACCAACCTGTCCTGCACCTCTTACCCAGTCACATCCCTGGCATCACCAAGCACTGTATGAATGCTTTCCTTGTCTTGCCTGGCCAGACCACTGTTGTGTCTGCCTGGTCTTAGCTCCATGACTTGCTCTACTCTGCCAGTCACACATCACTCCCACAGTGGCACCATAGTACCTCTCCGAACCACCGGGGAGCCCTGGGACCCACCGTAGACAATGACAGCAGCAGAGGCACTACGGCGACGGGCCACAATGTTCTTGGCCACACAGGTGTAGTTGGCTGTGTCAGCCAGCCGGGCCTGCCGCACAACCAGACTGTGTTCTCGCGTGATGTACACATTGGGGTCCAGGGATGGGTCCACCAGGTCCTCGTTCCGGAGCCATTCCACCTGGGGGAGGAGCCATAAGACTGTATGGCCAGCCCATGCTGGCCCTGCCCAGAGTACAGAGTGGCCCCTGGGGAGAGGAGCAGGCAGGTGGCGGGGGGTCCAGGTAGATAAACCAGAGAACTGGGAGCTTTGCCCACCTGGAGTGGGCATGGGAGCCCCTCTCACCTCAGCTGGAGGGATGCCCTCTGGGGGGCGGCAAGGCAGTACAATGCCCTGCTCCAAGGATACCTCCTTGGCCAGCGGCTCCTGCTCAAAGTTCTTGCGCAAATCTGGAAGAAAAATAGTGTCTTCTCACCTGAGTGCTTGCTCAGCCTGGTCAGCTCTATTTCATGGTCCCACAGGGCCATGGTACATGGCAGGAGGAAGTGCCAAGTGCCCAGGGGACTCGGGGGAGGTTTAGTAATGTCCCTACAGACTTCCGCCACCCAGTAAAGGCAGGACAATGGAGTTTTCTGACCAGACCCCTTCTTCTGGGAAGCCTGCCTCGTCTTCTCCTGGTGACACCCTGGGGGAGTGGGCTGGGACTCACAGGCAATGCGGATGTAGGCCTTTTGACTCTTGGTGGTGCCCGAGGAGCTCCATGCCACGCACTGGCACCAGTATTCCTCCAGCCCGAACACCTTCTCAACCTGCTGCCTCGAGACGTTGATGCGGACCTCCATGGCTGGCAGCCCTGGGGGCACAGGGGCCACCGCTGAGCCTCCCCGCCCAAAAGGATGATACCTGTACCACCCACAGCAGAAAAATGAACAAGGAAAATCCTCGGCTTGGAGGGCACTCCAGTTATCCCAAGGTGGTACTGATTTATAGTGCCTAGAGGCCAGGAGTAGAGTTTAATTTCCATTCATTCTACTCTTACCCAAGGCCTATCTCCTGGAGTCACTGACAGAATTATTCCTGGCTGGGGCTATAGCTCAGTGGCATAAGTGCCTGCCCAGCAAGCGCAAGGTCCTGAGTTCAATTCCTGGTATCAAAAACAAAAATATTCCTAAAGGGGCTTCTGGAGGAGGTGTGGGCAACAGGTTCTCACATCTAAGGACCCCAGGTGGAAAGAGTAGGGCAGACTTGCTGAGCTCTGGTGCCTTTGTGGGCACAAGAGGATGAGGAAGGGTCTGCCTACCTCTCTGAAGGACCAGTGGGCAGATCCTGACAGGTGATAAGATAACAGCAGAGGAACGAACAACATAACTGTGGCCCTCCTTGTATAGTCTGATAATAGACCCCTAGGATTCAGTGAGGGTTTCCTAACTGTCTGCGGGGGGGATACTATCTCACTCAATCCACTCTCATGGTATTGTTCTCACCTGGACAAAAAACCACGTAAAAACACAAACTTGCCTAGCATGTGGGGCCACCTGAGTCTAAAGTGTGTTCAGGGTTCTGTGATCATCCCAGGGTGGGCTGGGGGCATCCATCCCATAAGAAACGGTAGTGGGCAGCCGGCAGAGGGAAAGCTGGCAGTGATTAGGATCCAGTTATCCCAAAATGGTACTGATTTATAGCGCCTAGAGGGTCTACTCTGCCCAGTGAGGATGGCCTGGGGGACCCCCCTCCAGCTGGGCCTTGGCTCCCCACCATCCGCTACCAGCCCCAGGTAGTGGGGTGTGCCAAGAGGGCTGGATCCCTCTGACGAGCCTGAAGAGAGATGACAGCCCTCCTTCCCTCCTCTGGGCTGCAGCCAAAACCAGTGTCCCCAGGAGTGAGAAAAGACTGTTTGTTTCCAATTTCTCCTCCTCCTGACCCCAATTTCCCTCGGGTCATTGGCTTATCAGAAAGAAGGAGAGAGGCCGGGCAGCCAATGTGTTTCCATTGTTAACAGAGAAATTCAATTAGGCCTGCATTGCGGGAGGAGCACAGCCCAGCTGAGCTGGGCAGGCCGCGAGACTGTTTTCCCTCTTAATTTCTCTAACATATCTTTTCCTGACCCCTTCCCAGATCTTGTCTTGTGGAGTCTGTCCAGCTTGCGCACTGGGCCCACTTGCCCCTGTCCTCTTGGCCAGTAGTAGGTGGTGCTGCCTGTGGCTAAGATTGCTATTGCTAAGCTACTTTCTCCCTTCTGAGCACCATCCCCTGCTCTGCCTGGCCAGGCTCTCTACGGCACCTGGTGCACATGTCTCTGGGTGTGGGGTGGGGTTGAGAACCAAGGGGGACCCATAGGATCCATGAATAGGAGAGGGTCCTGGGTACCAGTTACCTGTCAAGCACATGCAGACTTAGGGTGCCTGAGAAGGAACTGAGAGTAGAGACAGTTCTCACTCATCCTCTTCTCTGCCTCAGGGGTTAGGGGAGGGAGACCTCCAGAACATCCTGAACCGGGTACCTTCCCGTCCCTGTGTGGTACAGGTGGAGCAGGAAAGGGGGTTGGCAACCTTATGCACACCCCAGGCAGCTCACCCTGGGGACACAGCATTCCCCCTCTTCTATCCTGTCATCTCCTCTTCTCCCTTGAGCCCCACAGGCTCTGACAGGGTTGAGGCCTGAGCTGGGGACCCTACTTTGTCCTTATTGCAAGGTCCTTATGCTCTTCTCCCCTGCAGGTGTCCCCGGAAACAATTTCTGGGTACAGCTGTGTGTGCCCCTATCTGGTAAACACGAAATGCTAGCCTTGGGGAGGGATGGAAAGGAAGGAGGAAGAATCCCAGGCTGGCTGGCCTGGGACATGTGTTCAAGTGCGAACCATGAGGGCACATGTGGGGGCCTGGGTGGGGTGAGTTTCTAGGAGGTAAAGAGTTGGCCTAGGGGCTCTGAGGCCAAGTTTAGAAGCTTGCCTTCTCAATCTGCTTCTAGTAAGCAATTAGTTTATTTTAATAGGCAACAAATTATTCTCCCAACGCTTATTTTTGCAAGTATCAGGCTTTTATAGTGACAGTAGACTTGGGTTCCAGCATTCTCAGGCTTTGGTCTCTTCCCTTGGCTTTCTAGTGGGGAATGAAGGCAGATAATGGGCACTTGCCTCCTGGGGATGTCCATCCTGCCCCCCGCACAGCCCCACATGTGAAGAGGCAGGGCTGTAGCGCTGGGTGAACCTCTGACCCCTGCCACAGCTGTCTGACCACAGAATGTTACTTGTTCAGGGCTTTGGTCTGCGTACTTGCCAGGTGTTACAGCTGTGGTGTCTCTGTGGGTAAGTAAGGAAAGACTTTCTCCTTGGACTCCAAGCACTCAATGGCTTTGAGTTGAGAAATCAATGGGATCAATGAACATTCAGATGCACTGGTCACAAGAGACCTGAGGTTGGGGGTTCAGGCCAGGAGGGGGTCTTAGGAGTTATGAGTGGGGCATGTTTCCATGAGCTCTGCTTTACTGCTTGGCTTGAATGGAGCAGGGGTAGAGGAGGCTGTTGGGAGTGTGGGCTGGGGACTATCAATTTGTATGCTGGACCAGGTCAGTGACTGCTTATTTAAGCAAGTGCTTGGCTCCCAGACAAATCACACACCTGAGATGTTGTGATGGCAGTGGGGTGTAAGTGTTGGTCAGACAAGAAGAGATGGACAGGAGCTTTCCATGAGGTTCAGGACAGGTCTTCAAAGCTGCAGCAAAGCAGGTCTCTGGCTGCAGCTTCCTCCTTACCTATCTTTTCCCTGGTGGATCTGCCCCAGCAGTGAGAGGACTCATCATGCTGCAAAGTGGTATGGCGCCCCAGGCACAGTGTGGGAAGAAAGGAAAGGGCTCATGGAGAGCTCCAACTAGCTTATGAGTCCTCCGGGTGCCCTTCACTGACCTGTAAGGCTTCTCACCTCCATTTTAAGGATGAAGAAACTGAGTCCAGTGTGTGTGTGTGTGTGGGGGGGGAGTTTACCTGAGGTTCCCAGTGGGTCCTCCCACTGGGGCAACTGGGCCCTAAAGCTGTTCTCATGGGTCCTGGGAGGCACTGCAGGTGCCCAGAACTTTCCTGGACTACACTGGCCACTAATGCTCTAGCTCCCTCCTTAGGGTGGAAGGCATTGCTGGATCACCTGCTTTGAAAGTCACACAGCTTGAACTCCTAGTACCTAACCTGGTACCACAGAGCACGTGTGCAATGAACACCTGAAGTCTGCAGGCAAGATGTAGCAACCATCAGGCATGCATGAGGCCAGGACAGTGGAGGGCACAGCGGCCTGCCAGGAACCACTACCCCAGAGAGATGCAGAGGAAGCCAAGTCTTCTGGTCATTTGGGACTCCTGTTGGTGGGCTGAGCTGACACTTGGGGGTAGGAGACCACCTTCCTCAAACCCTGGTGGAGAAGGGTGGGGGTGACTTCTGCACAATAAGAGACCTTGTTGGAACTGCTTTGGGTTCTTGGACAGGTCATAGCCAAGACCTCATCCAATCTGTAAAATACCAGGCTAGTTCTGAGCACTAAATGACAACTATCTAAACTTGGGGGTCTTCAGCTCACACTCAGATTATTGCAAGAGCTTCCAAACAATTCTCCCGCAGCCCCACTGTACTGCAGCCCCATCTGCCCTGCATGATCTTCCCACAGAGCTACTGTGGCACGGCCCTCTCTGGGTATCTGCTTGCCCTTAGGGTCATTTTCCCACCCCAAATCTGAGCCACCTACAGGGCCTGGTGTCCCTGCCTGTGCTTGGCATTGGCCTGAGTCCTAGGTGCTGCCTGCTGGCTCAGGCCTCACATTAGCCTGCATGTCCTGCATGGGGATGTACACCGGGTATCTCAGGCTGGCTGAGGTCTTGCTGGGAAGGGCCTTAGGACTCAACCCAAGGGTTCTTTTTGTGTGGGGTGTTCTGCAAAGTGGCAAGGAAAAGGCAGAGGTCTTTGTCAGCTTCTGCCTATCAGGTGGTCCTGTTCCTTGGAGAGCAATGGAAACCAAACAGGGACTCTCTGTCCAACCCTTATGGCCCACCTGCTGCTGAGGCCAGCTCAGGGAGCAGAGGAATGCAGTGTTCTGTGGACAGGGCACCTGGGTCTGCCTGCGGGCCCAGATACCCCTGTGTCTCTCAGTTGAGTCCTGATGGTTCCTTCTCCTTATGTCTCTGGCTCTGTTCCTCCGATCAGCAACCCCCCAGTGCTGCCCACAGATCTGGCCACAGAACTCTACAGTCTGAAAGCCCAAGGACAGTGACATCCTTTCAGTCCCCTTGCACACCCTGAACCCTGCCTTTGAGCCCTGACTGGTATGCTGGTCACCTGCCTTTGCTTTGCTTATGCTGTGTCCCTTGCCAAGAGTGCTTCTCCCCTCTTCCCTCCCTGGCCAATTCTTATTCCTCCCTCAGTTTACCTCCCCCGAGGATCCTCCCTGTGTGCCTTGGGCAGTCACAGTCCTGTTTTCCTCTCCCTGAGAAATCACCCCCTTATCTGCCTCTCTGGGGCTGTGCTCCTGTCAGGGGCAGGCACTCAGGGAAACAGTGAATGCATGCCTGAATGAATGAATGAATGAATGAACGAACACTTCAGAAATCAATCACAGAATGTGAAGTCTGTGAGTTCTTTGATCATCTGGGACCCACTCCCTCCAACTCCCCTTTCTCTGTGGGCTGTCCCTTTCTCACCAGGCTGTCCCTGGCCCTGCCCAGTCTAGCCTGGGCTCAGACAGCTGCCCCCGTCGCCTCTTGCTGTGAAACAAGAGCATTTGGAAAGGGACCTCCCTCTTAGTCCCCCACCAAGCTGCTGAGCTGGGATCTCCCTGGGAAGGTCTCTTGTGTACACACTGAGTCCCAGGCCTGGGAATCCTGACTGGTGACATGAGAGGGGGTGGGCACAGCGCCGGTTCCATCTGGGCCTTGCTGCTCACAGGTGTGCAGCCTGAGGCCCCGGCAGGCCACTTTGGGCTGGCCAAGCCTCACTTTCGCTTTGCAGCCCTACCTGCCACCCGAGCCGGCCTTACCACTGCTCCCATCCGTGCTGCGCTCGATCACGTGGTCCACCTGGCGCACCCACTCGCCGTTGCACTTGAAGAAGATCTGTGTGGCGGGCACGGCCTTGCACACCAGCAGCACTGGCTTGTTCTTGACGATGTACACATCCTCAGGTTCCACCAGGAAGTGGGGAAGCAGGTCTGGGTTGGCGCCGGGCACTGGGTTGGCCACTGTGGCACTCTGTTGGGCATCTACAGCAGGAACGAAGGGGAAAGTAAGCTGGGGCCTCCTTGGGGCTTCCTGAGGCAGCAAAGGCCCCAGCTTGGAGGAGAGTGAGTGCAGACTCAGTCACTTCCAGCTGGACAAACTCAGGCCACTGGACACCCTCTCTGAGCCTCAGTGTCCTCCTCTGCACACCAGGGGAAGCAGCAGCCCACACACTTCTGCAAACTGGTGAGACACAGTGATGCTAGGGCAAAAGTTTCAGTGCTTAGAATGTCCTGGACACATGACAGCAGTGAAGGTTCATTATTTCCCCAGTACACGTTCAGGGATCTGGCGAAGCAGGCCACAGCCCCGGGAGGTGGAGGGGAAAACTGGAGGCAGGTGGAGTGGATCTCTGCAGGACAGAGAGCAGCTTGGGACAGAGTCTCTTTATCTGGCTCCCTGGCCTGTGGCTGCTTCTGGGCACCCGCTTCTGGTTGGTCCTTGCATATAGCAGATGCTCAGAAAATGCAAAGTGACTGAAGGACGGGAGCAGTGTGGAAGGGGTGCTGGGCAGCGACACCGAGGGTCCAGCGGGGCTGAGTATGGGGAAGGGGCTGGCAAGGCAGGGCTGCCGGTGGGAGGTGGGAAAGACAGCAGGGTGGGAGCCATTCTGTGTCTGGGAGTCCTGGGGACCTGGGCTACTTCCCACCTCTTCAAGGAGATCTGAATATGGGTTTCCTTCTAATTTTAACCAAAAACCACAACCATCCCACAAGTCATTTGTTTCTAATTACACAGGTAATTGGCTCTGAGGCATTGGTGAAGGTAAAGCCCCTGGAGCAGTCTGGTTCGACAGCGAACAGCAGGACCCCTGAGAGGGGTGGGGAGGGAGTGGGGGCACCCTCAGCTCTGCCTCCCTCCCAGGGCTGCAGTGGTCTTCCACCAAAGCACGGCCACAATTAATGGGGGCCTCTGGGCATAAAGAGAGGGAAACAAAACCCAATCTGTTCCTTGCTACTGGGAGTTGGGTGGTGACCTTGGGGAATCACTGGCTTTGAAATCTGTGACAAGGAGATCACCCCGACCTGTGGGGAGTCTGAGGCTCCTCATGCAGTTGGCCTGTTGGCTACTCCACCCACCCTCCGAGTCTAAAATTCACGGTGGCTTTAGGTGGGGAGGCCTAACTCTTTGTCCCCGCAGCTGCCCTCAGCAAGCACCCACACCAGGGCTCCTCTCTCTCCAGGGCAGGGGTCTGCCCCTTCATCTCGAGACCATGGCATTGATGGCACGCACGTGTGTCCTGTGGCCATCCATACAGGGTGTGCACAGGTGGCAAACTGGGGATGCTGCCAGGAGACCTCGGGTGACTGTGGGCAAGTCTACCCCACCCAAAGCCTGTTTCTTCACCTGCAAAATGGGAAGACAGATGGTGCCTAGTTCTTAGAGTTTTAAGGTGAAATGAGGCACTTAGTGCAGCTGATGTCAAGACCCAGGGGTTTCAGTTCAGCTCATAGCCAGCTGTTCAGGAGTAAGGGCTGATAAGGAAACTGAGGCATAGAACTTGCAGGTACCTTGTCTTAGGATGGCAAGCGGCGGGGGAGGGGGGTGCGATTTACCAAGTGGAAGAGGGCCAGCTGTGCCGTAGCTGCCAGTTCGAGGCGCAGTGGGAGTGGCAGGGTGTGACGCAGCAGGGTGGGGCTGCCCCTCCTCCAGCACCCTGCCTTTTCTCCCATCCCCCTCTGCCTTCCTTCCCCGCAATGTGTCCAGACTCTGGCCTCTCCTTGGGTTGCCCTTCTCCCTCTGTGACCTCCTCACGTGTTCCTGTGGCTCCATAATGAACACCAACCACATGTGCAGTTGGTGAACATGAAGGTCACTACCCCAGACCCACTGACCCGAGCCACATTTGCTTGGCAGGTTTAAGGCCCTGGAAGTGGGGGATGCAGCAGAAGGGAGGTGCCATCTAGAAATCTGAGTTGGTTACCTCAAAGCCCAACTTGGACCCTGGATTCACAAAATGATCACTGGGCACTGCCTCATGACGTGTGTGTGTGGTGCTGGGGATGGAACCCAGGGCCTCCAACATGCTAAGCACACACTCTATGACTGAGCTATACCCCATCCCCCAGGAGGGTTTCTACTGTCCCTCAGCAGCTACTGCCCAGCCCCTGACCCAGGCAGTGGGCCCAGGGAGAGAAGGGCTGAGTCTGGCTCTTGACTGTGTGGACTGTGTCCCAGGTCCATCAGGCCCCCCAAGGTCTGGAGAATGAATGGCAGGGGCTGGGCCTTGTGAGGCTTTGGAGGATGGCTCTGGAGTGTGGGAGGACAGCAGGGATGGCAGGTCCAGTGACCTCTGTAGGCACGGACCAGGACAAGCCATAGCATCTTAGTAGATTCCAGGGCTGCAGAGAAGACTGACCATGCTGGACCCCAGAGCAGGGGGTGCTGTGATAGGGGACAAGCATCATGGTAAGTTCCCTGGGACAGGTCTGTACCTGCCTCCACCAAGCTCCATGACAGACAGAGGCTCACAGTGCCGGCTTGCCTAGTGGGCAGGGATCTCTGGCCGGGGATGTGGGGCAGGGAGAGGTGCATGATTCTCCAGATTCTCCACTCTCCCGATCGATCACTGTGCCAAGCACTGCTCACGTCAGCCGCCCGCTGAACCCGGCACAATCCCTCATGTCTGCATTTAACTGCTAATGAAAAATAAATGTACTGTGACCAATAAGGGACATAGCTCACTTCTCCAGGGCCTCCGTCACGCCAGGCTGGTGTGCCCACCCCCACCTGGGGGACATTTATTGTGTGGCCCCAGGGGACACCCTCTAGGCTGCGGTTATGCCCTCCAGCAAGGACACTCTAAGGCCATGGGGGGTGGTAAATTTAGGCCTTTCTGGATGTCCTCTAGCGATTACAGGGTGCCGCCTGGGCAGTCAGAGCTAGCTTACCCTCCCTCTAGCTCCCTGAGCTCACTATGTGACCTCCGCCCTATGGTCACCACCTTTGATCACTCCGCTTTCCACAGTACGCCACTTAGACTTCTCACTTGGAGAAGGCACGTCACGAACCTAAGGTCTCTCCCCTGCCACGCTGCAGGCCACAACAGTGAGCATTTTTTGCCTTCTGCATGACACCTGTACTTGTTTATCAAGGACAACACCAACCCATTCATGTTCAGAGTCAAATGATCTAAGTCCCTTGCCACACAGCATGAGAGCCCTCCAGTGCCACAGTCCTCATCCTTCCCTATTGCCCCACGCTACACCTGCTTTTTCTACATCCTGTCTCCCCCACTCCCAGGGTTGACTCAGGAGGTACCTTTGGCTGGCATTCCTGAGCCTTTAGTTCTGGCTCCAGTCAACCCTGCAGGAGACCCACTGATAAATCCTGCGCACCAGCATCTCAGCTCCCATACTCTCCTCTAACTGAAACACCCAGAAAAAGCACACAGCCCATCTCACTTGCTCTGTATTGGAGCCCGCCCTCCCTGGTGCTGTAGCTCTCAACACAGGAGAAGCAAGTGGGTGGCTGAGGCTTCTGTGCCCCCACCTGACTGCCCCTCCCTGCTCACTCCTGGCCCCTGCCACCTGCTTAGTGCAGGTGCTGGCAACTCATGATGGAGTGGGGTGCCTATCATTGAAGCTTGGAGGCTATAGAGGGGACAACTGTGGCAGAAACAGGCACACTTGGGTTGCAGGTGGCTCCTGGGGCTGCAGGAGAGTGGGCAGGTACAGGGTCCACTGGCCTTGTAGGCCCTGCTGTGTCCTGAACCCCACATACCTAGTTTCCCAGAGGCCTCAGTCAAGGCTTCCCACCCACGAGATGGCACCTGGCTGCCCTCTTGGAACTCAGAAGTCTTCTTTCATTTACAGCAGATCCCCACTGTATGTTTGGCCACTGCAAGCTGCAGATGGGCCTGCGGAGATGCCACAGGTCCTGAAGTGAGAGCCCCATTTACAGTGAGCCCTCTGGCTGGTCAGCTGTCCCTGCTTCTTCCAGGAGAGTCTGGCTGCCTATGTCAACCAGAGGGGGCACCTCAGCAATGAGAACAGCAGTCCTAGCAGTCCCTTCTCCTAGTGGCTTCTTAGGGACAGAGAAAGAGGGGAGATGTGCGTGCGCATGTGTGTGTGTGTAGAGATGCTGGGTACCTAAGAGGGCAGCAGCTGTAAAAGGAAAAGAAAGCAGATGAGGCCCAAGGGCCAGTGGCAAAGAGACAAGAGAGACCCTAGGGGAGGGGCCCTGGTGAGAGCTGAGCCTAGAACACGTGCCACTTTCTCCCATGACCTGAAATGAATTTGACAAATACTTATTGAGTGCCTGCTATGTGCCAGAAAGTGTTCTGGGCGCTGGGATACAACAGTGAGCAAGATCGACAGAGGCTGGACTCTCAAAAGCTCAGGGAAACGATGCAACGAAAATTCAGACTTTCCAACGGGGCCAAGGGTAATGAGGAACAGAGATGGGAATATGTTTCAGAAAGTGGATGGATGGTGAGCGGGCTCTGGAGTGGAGGAGGCTGAGGAAGGAACATCTGAGCAGCGCCTGGACGCCAAGGCCAGGTGGAAGAGTGTTGGGGGAAATGGGAACAGTGAAGGCCCTGAAGCAGGAAGCAGCTGGCATGTCTGGGGCCGGGCAGGCTGGCAGCATGGCCAGAACAGAGGGAATGCGGTGGAGACTCCCGGTCAGGGAAGCAGGCAGGGAAAGGCCTTAGGGACCTTCAGGGTGGAGTGAGGAGGTGAGATTTTCCTTCGGGGACCCTGAGGGAACCACTGGGGACTGTATGTGGGGCCTCAGTGGTGGTGGTGGTGCAGCAGTGAGTAGACCGATGGGGAAGCTCCTGTAGGCATCCAGCAGAGTGGACCGTGATGGGCCTGCCCCACCTGGGAAGCATCAGCAAAGGTGCTGCCTCCTCTGGGAGGGCTTCCTGGATCCATACTCTTTGTCATTCCCCCAGGTAACTGTCCCATCTCCTGTGCCTCCTTCCAGGGCTTATGCCGCCTTCGGTACTGGTGCTGCCTCTCTCATCAACACCGGGAACTCACATGGGGCAGGAGGCTAGGTCTGGGCTGAATATTGAAGGAGTGCTTGTTTGAGTGACTGGGGGATGCCTGATTCTTCTCCTTAGAGGCTAGGAAGATCTGTCCAAGGGGAGACCCAGAGAGGGCAAAGTGAGCACAGGCAGCCCAGGAAGGGAGAAGGTCACTCACACCAGGTTCCCCCCAGCTACACCTGGACACGCTGCCCTTCGAGGCTGAATTTTCCACCCCCTCTCCTCACCTGCAGTCTGAGAAGATAAGAGCTGCCTGTGCAACTCGGAGGCTCAGGGTAGGTGTGACTGTGCTTTCAAATGTTTTATTTTTAAAAGCACCACGAAAATATGAGGTGTGATTAATCAAGCTATTAATGAACCCGTATTCACTGAGCGAGGCCCCTGTCCCTGGGAGCAGGGTAGGAGGGCTGGGGGCAGGGTGTCACCCGGCCTCCTGCAACCAGCAGAGGTGAGGCCCTCTTTCCCAGAGCAGCCTGCACCCTCGGCAGCCCCCACTGCCACCTGCACCTCTCACGATCCCACTGGCCCTCCAGAAGCATAGCAAGGGCCAGACGGCAAGCCACTTCCCTGAAAAATGTTCTGGCTTGAAAGGAGCAGGAGAGGGGGTTGGGGCGCAGCAATCTCTGTCTTCTCTATCCTGACCCCTTCCTGGCCACCAGCCCAGTGCTGTCTCCTCACCCAGGGTGCTGTGCTCCCAGCCTCATAGCTGTGTCCTCTGTGAAGGTCTGCACTTGGTAGTCTGCTTGGGACCTGGGTGTCCAGTTCAACAGGTGACACAGGTACCCAAGCTGTAGAGGAAAGTGCCACAAGATAACACATCATGCCCCTTGCTTGGCCTCTAGGGACTCTAGGGACTCCGTGTCCTGTGACATCTTGACTACCGGACACTCAAGGGCTTTCGCATACTCTGTTAGGGCCTCTCTCCCTCCACCATAGCTAACTTGCCTGACTTCCCTCCAAGTGTGCCACCCCTAGCGGTCCAGGTGGGCTGACCGCCCCTGGCCCCTGGTGGGCATGCTCCCTCTCTCACAGGAACCCCCAAGGCCTTGTTCCCAGAGAGACATGTGACATGGGAGTCCCCCTGTCAGAAGAGATAGGACTTCAGGATCTTGGCTGGGCCAAGGGAAGAAAGAATCTTTCTGCTGGACTTGAAGCCATGGATAGGCTGGAGTTCTGGGGCCACCAATGGAGAGGCCTGTCCTGCACCTGTGGGAGCCAGGGTGAGAGCAGATGCAAGGGGAGGCTGCTCATGGTCTTCAGCAGGAGCCTGGAGAATGTGACAAGCAAGGGGATAGAGAAACTGACTCCCCGCTGCCAGCACTGGAGGTCTCAGATTCGCTGGACTTGAAGGCCCTCTGGAGCCATGTGAGCCAATAGACACCCTCCCCCGCCCCCCGCCCCCTGCTCAATAGACTCTTGTTTTGGCTGAAGCCAGGTGGAATTCAGATCCTTTCCTTCCACTGATCCACTCGATCATCTGCTACTGTCTGGCTGACTTCTGCTCACCCTGCAAGTCCTGCCTAAATATCCTCTCCTCCACGGAGACTTCCTTGACCAGTGGGCTGCCTGGCTACAACTCCTCTGAGCTTCCAGAGCCCCCAGTGGAAACTATTCTCAAATGGTCAGAACTGTGTGAGCAAGGACTAAGCATTCATATCGCCTCCCTAACCTGAGCCTGGCCAGTGTCAGACACACAGCAAGGGCCCAGGGAGTGTTGACTGAACCTCATTCCCTGGAACAGGATCATAGCCCAGAAATGAAGGGCTGGACATGGAAAACACAAATTCCCATTTGCCCCAGGACTCAGCTAGACTCACCTTCCAATTAATCAATGAATCAAACAATTCATTGGGAAGGGAAGTGCAGTCCTTGAATGTCAGTGTGGACCTTGCTGCGGGGAGTGCTGTCTCCCAGGGAGACAGATGAGGCAGAAGTCACTGGCCACTGCGGTGGGGCGCAGAGGGGTGCAGGGGCCCAGCACGGCCCAGCCCAGGTCTGCAGCCACACAGGGAAGCAAGATCTGCACTCTGCTGCCTGCTGCATGCTGTGGCCTGAGATGGCTGCCTGAGTTATTATTACTTAAACATGGACAACTCTGATGAGGGAGCTGCACTAGTAGGCTCTGACATGCAGAGAGATGGAGAGACAGACGGACAGACAGAGGAAGAGGAAGAGAGGACAGAGGAGAGCAGAGGGAGGGAGTAGGAGGTAGAGGAAGAGCGCACAGACCACCAACCCCACTAGAGGCTACAGATCTGGGGAGGAGGCACATTAAAAGTCTTGAGGTCCCAGGAGACAACACTTGCCTGGAGGTGAAATTGGGGTGCCACAATTCTTTCAAATCCCTCTGCGCTGCCCATCAGCCACTTCCCTGGCCTCATGGAATCCAGTTCCAGACCCCTGTGCAAACCACCTATATCCAGATCCTTTGTGTTTTCTCCTTTGTGAAATGGAAAAAGGAGTACCGGCCCTGCACAGATCAAGGTGGGGTCAGGAATGCACAACTCCTCTCTCTCCCAGGGCCTTCATCCATCCCTCAGTCTTCTGTCCCCTGTCTGTTTCTCCCAACAGCACAAGATCCCCTAGAGGGTGGGAACAGATCAGAGTCCAGACTCGGCATGTGTTGAATGAATGAAGAGGGATTATGATGGTCTCCTCTGTTTAGGTGTATGCAGGACATGGAGTGACCAGGGTGGGGTTGACAGCCCCTCACAGTGTCCCTCAGAAGGGAGGGCTGCTTCCCCAACCTGTATTCGTGCACATACGTGTGTATGCAGTGCTCTGGTTTCCATGGTGACACGTGCATAAAAGTGTCACAGAAGCAGCAGCCACCTCCCTGGGATTGGAGGAAAGTCACCCTCTTCCCCAGTGGTCTCCAGGGGCCTGGTCACAGGGACAGGCACAGGCACCATAAGGAGACGCAGATGGGCTGGTCACAAAGGACAAAGTAGGCAGGTGGGGACCGTGCCACCTCACCAGCTCAGAGGGCAGGCACACACCGGCGTGTGTGGCTGGGCTACGTTGCCCCAGCTGCCACAGACCAGGTGTTATCTGGCAGCTGTGCTCAGTTCCTTCTATCTTTGTTGGCTTTTTGGATGGGGAACATGAGGCTCAGACCAGCTGAAGGTCGTGTGACCCACCAAGAGTTGAAGGACCTTTGCCCAAGAGCTGCGGCCACATACCAGGCAGGCAACCTGGGTGTTTCCTGGCTCAGTATCTGGCCTTGCCTACCTATGTAAACCCTTTGTTCGCAAACCCACCACAGGGCCTTTGCATTTACTCTTTCCACTGCCTGCAACTCACTGCCCCTGGCTCTCCCCATGGTTGCCTCTCCCAAGTCCCTCAGTCTCAGCCTCAGTGTCAGCTCTCTGAGAGGACTCTCTTTTGAGATTCCCCCAAAGGCCATGTCTGAAGTAACCCCTAGTACCTTCTACCCCTATCCCATCCTATTTTCACTTTGTTTGCTTTTTGTTTTCCTTTTCCCCTAAAATGTATCACAACAGAGGGGACCATGTTTGTCTGTTCACTGGTGTAGTCCCAGCACCACAGAGGGCCTGGCCCATACATATACACTGATCACACCAACGCAGAAACTCCACCTTCCCGGTCCACGTCCGGTTCCCATACATGTCTGACACTCCTGCCATCACTGAGAGTCTCCGAGCCCACCAGCAAAGGGGACTCAGAAACTCCTGGGGAGGGAAGGCTGTGATGGGGGGACAGGCTCTTGGGACCCCGGCCAGGGCCCCCTTCCTACAAAGGGACTTGCCTCAGGCCAGAGAAATAGTTAATAAAGCGGAGGTCTAAATAAGCATTTGATTAACAAACGATAAAATAGCTATTGTGTCCCCGAATTAAGCTGTAATTGTGGCTGATAATTGGCTGGTTAGAATTTAATAAGCTGCAATTAAATAGAATGGAATCCAGGGTAATTATGTGGTCACAGAGCCCAGGGAGAACTGGGGAAGGAAGGCAGGCAGGCTTTTTCCTGCTTTGAATCTCTTGCTGGTGTCGTGTGCGCGGCTGTGGGCACATTTCTGGTGTCGGGGGTGGTGGTGTGTGTGTCTATGCACGCATGCGTATGTGCCCGTGTTTGTGTGGGTGTAGATGTGTAGGTGTAGGTGTGGCCTCCTCCACCTCTTATTTGGCAGAGGTGGCCAGGCAGTTGGCCCAACCCCCTCATCAGCACTTTATAAGACTGGCATGCAGGATCTCAGTCCTGCCAGGACCTGTGACAGCCCCAGCTGAAAGAGACATAAAAGAATTTCTGGCACAGTTCCTTGTAGGGCGGGAGACCCCGGGAGGGTAGCCAGGAGGGTGCTTGGAACATGAGCAAGGCAGGCAGGTGGGGAAAGGGTACTCCTGTCTTCTAATGAGGAAACCGGTTCAGAGAGGGGAAGCATCTGCTCAGGGTCACACAGCAACCAGTGGCAGAGCTGGACTAGATTCTCAGATAGACCGTGGCTAACCAAGGGGAACTACATGGCCCTGTAGGCTGGAGGCTGACACCCACCTCCCTGTACCAGCTTCCAAAGCACTCTCATTTCCATCCAAGTCCTTTGCCAAGTAAACTTACAGACTAAGTAGGAATGATGCAAGTGTTCCACAATTGCACCCCTAAGCCAAGACCCCTGGTCCCAGTCAGGTGGAGGCAGGAGCTGTGCCCTCTAGAGAGGCTCCTGTTGCTGCTTCTGATGGCTGCCTCAGGCCCCAGTGGGCTGTAGATATCCCTAGTGGCTGCAGCTTGGTCTGCCCACTCCTGTCCCCAGCCCAGGGAACAGGGGTGACACACATGGCAGCTCTTCATCTGCCAATCATCTCACAGCCCAAGTGTGGCCCCTGGCGACTCTGAGTCCGCAGAGATGATAAATAACATTGCCTATGCCGCTGTTTATGACCCCATCAGCATTTTTACAATGTTGCTGGCAATTAATTTAATTAAAGACCCTGTCCTGGATATGGTGGCATTTCATATCTCACTGGTTTAATGTGATCCCAGCCAGAGCTGGCACCAGAGGTGGTTCAGGAGCAGTAGCTTGGGGTGGGCAGAGCAAGGACTGGAGCCCAGAGACACAAGGAATGTCACAGCCACCTGCCCTTGGCCAGCAGGAGACGCTGCCCACAGCCACATCCGCCATGTGCACATGCGCGCACCCTGTCACTGCAGCAATGGTGGCTAGCTTCACATGCATTTTCTTATTTAATGCTTATCTTTACAACGCTCCACAAAGGGGAAGGAATTATTTTTAATTTTCAACTTATGGGTGAGGAAACTGAGGCATGGAAAGGTGAAGCCGTGAATGATAGATTCCTACCCAGGCAGGCTGGCTGCAGGGTCCTCTACTAGGGCCCATTCACTCAGCAAATATCTGCCGATACCATGCTGAGTTGTGCCGGTACCTGCCGACTGACCGCGTTTGAGGTGGGCTCACTATCCCTGCTCTGAAGGAGAGGTTTAGTGATTCCAACCACGCTGGGAAGTCCTGGGCACAGCCTCCCAGAATCATGCCTGCTGCACACTGGCCTTTAGCATCAATAGTGTCACTGCCCGTTGCCTTCTGGCCTAAATCTGGCTTCGGAAGCCAATGCCCACACTAGGATGGTGACTCTGGTCACAGGTTTCCAGCGAACCTGTGACTCTCATTCTTAGCACCTGAGCCCTGGACCCCTCCTCATAGAGGGCCCAATAGGAAAATGCAGTCACCCAGTGACAGAGCCAGTTCCCAGCCATGGGCTCCCCCAGCCACAGGTGGTGGCAGTGGCAGTGGCTGATACACAGCAGCTCTTCATCTGCCAATCATCTCAGCCTGCCTTCTGCAGTCCCTCATCCACCCGGGGTCTGACTGTGTCTTGCCCTTGCCTGGGGGCCCCACTTCCATGGCCTCCCACCTGCTGCTGCTCATGGGGCCCCAACCAGGCTCCACTAGCGAGCACTGTCCCGACACGTTCACTGCTCCCAGATGCTGCCCTGGGAACTCACACTGGGCATGTCCCCGAGTTAGCTTGGTGGCTTCCCCAAATCTCTGGCTTCCTAGGATTTCCTCTTACAGCCAGCCAGGCCACTGCCTCCCGAGCAGCCTCAGCAGGAGTTTTTGAAGCAGCCACATCTCTCTGCTTTCTACCATCCACCATTCCAGGCCTGCGTTCTCCCACTCCTCTCCTGCTTCGTGGTCACCAACCCCTACCCCCTGCAGCATTCCTGCCCTTGACTAGTGTGGCCTTTGGTGACAAGTTCAACTACGCTACCACAGTGCTATTTCTAGAAAGAAAATCTGCCCCATGCGCCAAAGCCCTGCCACAATTCTCACTGACCACAGGCAGAGTATCCTGGCTTCCTGTACAATTCCATGACACCAATGCAGAAGACTTGTCCCTGCCCGCCCACCCACCCACACCTGCGGCAGACTTGGCCACATACACTGACTAGAATTGGGGCCCTCACCCCAACTGCCCCTGCAGGGCACCTGCCCACTCCCAGTGCCCTGGCCCCATTGATTCATAATTCAAGATCTTATCTCTCCTGGGACATCTCTCCATGGTTCTTTCCATGGTGTGCACAGCAGGCTGAAGCCCTCTCTTGTCAGCAGTGTCCAGCTTAGGGGCTGACAAGATGGGAGACAGTGACCAGTTCCTGTCGGCTCCCTACCTTGCTGTGTGGCCCTGGGCTAGTCCCTTCCCTCTCTGGGTCTCAGAGGAGGTGGCCCTGGGTCAGGGGCGGCACACTTAGCTGCTTTCAGGGACTGGTGTGGAGTCAGGGGATGTGGAGAGGGACAATGCCATCCAAGTGGTCAGCTCAGCCCAGCCAGCTGCTGACACTAGTGCAGACTGGCCAAGATGTGCAGCAAGTTTTTCTTTCGTGAGAAGGCGGAAATCCATTTTTAGGTGAAACCTTCCATATTAAAATGTTGACAACTAATTTAAACATTTTAAACACTGTGTGGGCCAAACAAGTTGGCAGGCCAACACCAAGACTGGACAGTGTCCAAGGTCTCTTCTGACTTTACAAATCGGGGTCACAGCAGGGCCCAGGGGGGCCTCCTCTCCCAGCCTCAACACTGCCACATGCTCTAGCTCTGTACTGCTTTGTCATCTCAGTCGCCTCTCTCCCTCCTCTTCCTGCCCTGGCCAGCACCTTGGAGGTCCCCAGGCCCAGGGCAGAAGCTGGACGGGTCAGCTGCCCATCTCCTTGTGGCTAGGGGCTAACCGCTAGGGTAGAACATCCACCATCAGCTGAGAACTGCAGGCACTGCTCCTTTTCAGGGGTAGGGGCACCTCCAGAGTAGAATTCATGAGAAGGGGTCAGGGGAGCAGGCTGGGGTCCCCTGGCTTCACCTGCAGTTGGTGTGGACCTCAGATTGCCACTCGGGGTGAGCCAGCAGAAGGATGCTGGAGATAGTCACAGGCAGGCTGGGGACGGGGGGACCCACAGAGGAGACCCCTGCAAGGTATGCCCCCCCCACCCAATCTGGGTGGGAAGGAGCCCAGCTGCTGTGACCTTCCAGCTGGGAAGAGGGTGTCTGGCCACACCCATCACACCCCTGACGAGACAGTAATGAGCCCTCACCCCATTTTAATTACCCACTGTCCAAATAATTACCAGCTTGTTTATTTCACTTAATGGCAGCCGTACTTTTTTCTCTTGGTATTGATTTCATGTTTTCCTGGCTTGTTCATTATCTTTCCTGCCCCTTTAATGGGCTCCCAGGTCTTGTGGGTAGAGAAGTGGGGGCTGGAGGAAACATGGAGGAAGGAGAGACGGGTGGCCCAGGGCTTGCTGTGTAGTCCAAGGTGAGCTGATGCCTTCTCTGGGCCTTGAGTCCTAGGACCCCAGATCCCCACACACCCTCTTGTCCTCCATGCAAGTAGGGTGGAATGCTTAAAATGAAAGAATGGAGGGAGAGGGGTAGCAGGGGAGAAGAAAGCAGATTTACCCTTTCCCCAAGAGTCCCCAAAAGACAAGGGTTGAAGTGGAAAGGAGAAGGGGGTTGCTAATGCCAAAATGGGGCCCAGAGGAGGCTGTACTGGGGAGGCTGCCAGCTGGACAGGCACGGAGGGACTGGTGGACGACCTCCACTTCCTCTTATCCTCAAGGAGCCTCCACCTCCCAGCAGCCCAGCCCTGGGCCTGACCTCCCAGCTTGGCCTCTGCCTCACCTGCCTACTGTCACCACAGAGACGCAGGCAGGGCTGCGGTGTCAGCCAGGGTTTGGAGGAGCAGCCCATTTCTCTGGTTTTGGTGGGGGAGGGCAAAGGGGGGGATGGGAAGAGGGGAAAGGGAAGCCCAGGGCCTCTCTGGGTGAAGATTTAGAGTCTCTTGAAGAGGTTATTAGCTCTTTAATAAATCACTAATAATTGCATGAATATTTAAATCTTAATAAAAAAAAATACAGTGGCCCAGCGAGTCTCCCCGTGTGGGTATTTATGGCTATTGGGCTGGAATATATAAAAGTTGGTATTGGTCTGATTGAACTGCTGTTATCGCCACAGCTAAATGGGTAATTGGGAGTGAGAGACGCTATCAGTGGATATAAATTACATACAGTAAACTGAGGGCATTAACTGAGGGTTTATTATCAATTATCTCTGTACTTGTTCCCCTTAAAATGAACTTTAAGTATATTAATGAGAAAATTTACAGGTCTTAATGAATTGAGGGAAGCAAGAGGATGCACCCCCACCCTGGCACCTGGGACCCTCGGCAGCCTGTTCCTGGGAGGGGGCTTGCACCAGCAGGGGGTGGCCCCGCAGGGAGGGCGCAGGGTCAGCACGCCTGGCTGCATACGGCTGCACAAGGCCAGGTCCTGCTCCCCAACCTGGAGCAGCTAGGTCAGTGGCTCAGCACCCGAGGTTGGCCCTGAGACTCACTCACCAGCCCTCAGCCCGGAGAGCAGCGCAGGCTGGGCAGGGGACGGCGTCATCGGAGCACCTTTTCCTCCACCGGAGACCCCACCAGGGCCTGTTGTGTGCAGGGAATCAGCTGGACGCGGACCTTCATCTGCCCCTGAAGTAGAATGCGGGCACCGCCATCAGAGCGGCACAAATGGAGTGTGAGGGGGGCTGGGCAGCAGGAGGCTGCAGGCGCCCATCTTTCCAGGCTCCCCGGGTGCTCCCTGCGGAGGCTCCGGGAGGGCAGAGCATTTGTGCAGCAACCGTCCATCCCGCTCCAGAGCACGTCCGCCCCCTGCTGAGATCCGCTCCAGCCGCTCAGAACAGCCCACAGGCCAGCTCGCTTCAAGGTCAGCGTGACCTCCTTCTGGACCGATTCACCACCCGGCAGCCTGGGCTCCCTCCGGGGCCTCCACACCACAACTGTGCCCACTTTCTCTGGTGTCCTCAGCTTTTCCCACCACTGGACGTGTGCCAGGCCCTCGGTGGCAGCTTAGATTTGCCATGTGGGGGAAAAACCAGGGTTAGCCCATGCCTGGAGCCCACCCACTCATGGGAGACAGATGCTGGTCAGATCCCCTGAGGTTCCAATCTGTGGTCAGGAACTGGTGATGAAGGAGCACAGGGCCTGATCCAGGATGGCTTCCTGGAGGGGGTGTCACTGAGTTACAAAAGATGTCTCAGTGCAGTGATCCAAGAGCCTCTGAGGCTGCTCAACTGTCCTCCATCAAGGACCAAAACCATTCATAGGACCCTCGCCTCTTATTCCTGCCGGCTGGGGTCCCTTTTGTCATTTCCCCTTTCTGCTCCAGGTCTCCCCTTCTCAGCTCGTTCCTGACTCAGCCCTAATAGTTTGGCTTCGGCCTTTTCCTGTTTGCTAGAGGACCTGCTGTCCCTGATTCCAAAGCTCCCCAGGCTTCAGCCTTCACGGTTCTGTGAGGCTCACTCCTCACCCCTGGCTTCACTAAGGGACCTCAGGGCAGAAGGCTCCCAAGTCCTCCAGGCAGGACTTCCAAACCTGTCACTGCAACACATGACTTTTTCTCAGCCATCTTAGGTGGCCATTCCAAATGATCAGCAACCCATACAGACCGTATAGCTGCAGCCCCAGCTGCAAACCTGCTGAAGGTGGCTCTCCTGTCTCTTTAGGTGCCAGAGATCGTGGTCCCAACCCCTGACTTGTCCTGTTCTCCCAGCACTTTAAGCTCAGTTCTGCCTCCGGACCTTTGCACCTTATTTCCCCTGCCTTGTGTGCTGCTCTCACAGTAGAACGCGGGTAGCTCATTTCTCACTGGCCACATTTCAGCTCATAGCACTGCCTCAGAAAGCCCTTCCCTGCATGGCTCATCTAAAAAGGGCCTTTGTGATGCCCCATGCCAGGTCCCCACTGGACTACTTGTTTCTTTGTTCCTGGAGTACTTGCTCTGTACCAGGCCTGCAGCCCTGGGCTGCAGAGGAAGCCTGGGTGCTCACTGACCAGCAGGAGAAGCAGCAGGCACAGGATGTAGTGTGTATGCCTGGTGTGGGCCTTGGGCACCAGGCAGGAAGGGGAGGGGGAAGTGGGAAGGGCATTACACGCTGGGGGAACAGTATGGGCAAGGCACTTGTAGCAGGACATATTTGGTGGCAGCAGGAGTTGAATTAGAAAGGCTTTGATCTGAGGCAGGACACTGTCCAAGGGAGAGCAAAGAAGGGTGGGGACAGCAGAAGGGTGGATGGGGTCCGGGAGCTTCACAGAGATGACTTTGCTACTGGGGAACGGTGGTGGCAGCTGTCACCACAGGGAGCTGCCTGACCTAAAGCAGGGCCCTGGAGAGGGGGAATGGATGTGACATGGAGTGGAGGGTGACCAGCCTGCCTGGGAGGAGGCAGGCTGGCGGGGCGGGAGGGTAAGATGCCTCTGTCACTTCCTGTCTGGTTGAGTGAGTAGATGCGACGCAGCCAGGCATGTGTAACTGGAGACACCTTTGCTTTCAGGGGAGGGCAGAATGGGTGGCCTCTAGATAGATGGGGCTTCTCTAGCAAGTGGCAGGAGCCACCAACTGGCCCTGCTGCAGACCCCACTGTCCACACTGGCACTGAGGTCCATCTTCCAAGGTCCATGGCAGGCACGCTGGGTCTGAGTCACAGAGTCGCCGAGCCACAGTGGAACAACAGCAGGCCAGGCCAAATTCAGAGGCTACAGACCCCGGCCCGCACACTCTTAGATAAACCTTGTAGGCCTACACGCTACCCCAGTATTTGGAGACCAGGAAGTTTCCCAGAAGCATTGATTTTCTGCCTCTTGTTGAGGAAGAGGAAGCTGGGCCCACACCAGGCCCACACCCCCGAGCCACAGTTGGCTGTTTCAGGGGTGGCGCAGCTTGCCTAAGTCCCCCCCGACATATTCCGGATATGAGGAATGCCCAAAGGACAGTGAGGCTGGTCACGGGCACAAGCATAGCCCTGAATCCAAGCTGAGATTCCAGGATTCAGGGGGATCTGTGGCTGCCCCATACCCCACCAAGAAAACCCGACACCCTTTGTGAACCCGAGACCAAGTGCTTTCCTGAGCTCCATCCGGAGGATCAGTCAGGGCCTGGCCGGGGCCTCTGATCTGTCCCACGAGCAGGCTGATCAGCTTGTGCCTAAGTTTAGTTACAGCTTTTATTTAAAAGCCACAACATAGCCTCATTTGCTTAACTCTCTGCAGCCCTCCACCTCGCTACCACGCCTCCCTGCCCCTCTCCCTTCCCCCACCCCTGCCTCTCGTCTCTGTAAATAATCCTCTCCTCTGTGCCTATAATTAGCCTCAAGTAGAATAATTCATAACAAACTTTATTTCTTGTGGCATCTTTCTTGCTAACGTGTCACCGAGCGCCTCACAGGATCAGCAGGAGGGAAACCAGACTCCTGGAAACGGCGGAGCGCACTCCCCATGCGCCTTAGTCTGTCAGCGACACCAGGAGCCGGGCTGGCCTGTCGTGCACCCACGGGGTGGGAAGAGGAGAGGAGTCCTCCTCGGCCACCTGAACACAGCCAGGTGGGTCACGGATGTCCTGGGATGTCCACCAGTCCCGAGGATTATCCCGGAATAATAATCACGGCATCAGCGACAATGATAAGAGCAGCTAAGAGCTTGTACAGGGCTTACTATGACCCTGGTTTTGTTTTTTAAAATCAGGTTTTAGAAGGATGAAATAAAACTTACCTTCTTTAAACCTCTACTCTGATGAATTTAGACAAATGTTGTCCACCCCACCAAGACACAAAACAATTCACCTCCCCCCAAAAAAACCCTCCCCATGCCCCTTTCTTTTCAATCCCTTTTCCCCACCCCCAGGAACCACCAATCTGCTTTCTATCATGACAGTTTTGCTTTTTCTAAAATGCTACAGGAATGGAATTATAGTCTTTTGTGTCTGGATTCTTTCACTTGGCACAATGCATTTGAGGTTCATCTATGTCGTTGCTGAAATAAGTAGTTAGTTCCTTTTTATCACCAAGCAGTACTCCATTATATGAATTTATCTCAGGGTGTTTAGTCACTCACTAGGGTTGTTTCCAGATTTGTGTGATTATAAATAAAGCTGCTGGGAACTTTCACATATGAGCCTTTGGTGGACACATATATATCTTCATTTCTCTTGGGAGTGGGGCTGTTAGGGCATATGGTAAGTATGTGTTTGCCTTGATAAGAAATTCCATGTTTGCTGTATGTCCTGTACATATTTATATTTAACATTTCACTTAGTTCTCTCAACAACTTTATGAGTGAGGTGCTATCATTATCCCCATTTTGCAGATGACAAACAGAGGCTCAGAGAGGTTAAGTAACTGGTTCTAAGTCACACTGCTAAACATGGCAGAGCCATGCTGAAGCCTCAGCTCCCCTGGGTGCAGCCCAGGATGAGGCTCTCAGGTGGTGGACAGAGCTAAAAGCCCAGATTCGAGTCCTAGCTCCACCGCTGGTTAGCTGTATGCCCACCGCAGTCCCTCAGACTCTGATATGTCCCTGTCTGCAAACAGCAATCACAGCTGCCCATGCCACTGAGCAGCTTTATCACTCAAAGGAAATAAATCAGAGCAGACATGTGGTGCCCACATAAACCTAGCTGGCTATCATTACTGAGGTCCTCTGTACCTTACAAGTTTAGCTGAAGCCCAAGCACTGCTTCTGATGCTTTTCAATCATGCTGCATCCACTCAACCCTGAGTTGCAGACTCCTTGTCTCTGGCAAAGGAGGTGGATGAAGTTTTCCAACCAGGGAGGAAACAAAAACTTAAGACACCAAAGCGAGGGAAGCAAATGGAAGGACCAGTGCCCCTCCTAAACCCCACTGTCAGGGCAGCGGTTTCCCCAGCCTCACTGCTTAATGGCAGTAGGGGGCGGCAGTGAGCAGAGCCAGAGAAAAGAAGACCTAAAACTTGCTACGCCTCTACTCTCATCTGCCTTTCCAGAGCAGTCATCGTGGGGTTGTGGGCATAGGCCTCCCCTCTGTCTGGCCTCCACTATGCAGGACACATGCAGAGTGAGGCTTCTCTGATGTTGACCTAGACTGAATGCATCCACTTGGATGATGATTTGGGGGATGGCCATTAGGGAGTCTGGGTGGAGAGGAGCCTCCCTTGCCCTGCCCATGAGTTCCCTCATGGGATTCACAGGGTTGGCAGCTGAATCCCCACTTGGCCCTCACACGTGTCTCTGCCACCTGAGTTCTGCTCCAAACCAGCAGCTCCTAGAAAGACGTGGGTCCCCCTTGAGGGTAGAAAGAAATGAGGTGTGGGCACCCCCTTGAGGAACCTCGCTTGTTATTCAACCAGGAGCACAGAAGAGAAATGTGCTGATATGAGCGTGAACTCATTCAGGGGAACCATAAGACTCGCTGGTGGGAATGAATAATGGCTCTGGCACCTAGTGCCTCCCCCTGACTCACAGCCCAGCCCCTGTCCCTGCTCCCTCCCCAGCTTCCCCCCAACATCTCTGAGTTCCTTTCCATCTCTGATACTCAGCTCCGGTCTCCTCTTGCTAAGACCAAGCAGGTTCCCTACAAGTCCTCCACCCCAGCCCAGGCCAACATGTGAAATGTTAATGCATGAAAGGGAAGGAGGGAGCAAGGAAGCCACAGCAGGAAAAGGAGCCCAGGGTGTGGCCTGCTTCTACTTACTTCCTAGCACCTCTCTCTTAGGAATCCCACGGAGCCTCCTCCAAGTGTGCCCACTCTCAGGCTAGGTGACCTTCTCCACGTGTATTCTCTGCCTGCCCATCACATTTGTACTGGCCCTGCCAGGCAGCCCCGAGGGCAAGGATTCTACCAACATACCAGGCAAGTCCAAGCTTTTGCTGCTGGTGGAGACAGCCTAGGCCGTGTGACTTGGCACCGTGGACAGCACCACGGACAGCTCCGGGACTGCCCAGTCAGAGGAGTTCCAGAGATTATGACACTATTATCTCACTCCACTGAGCCAGTGTGGCATCCATCACGCAGGCTCCTACACACATGCCCTGAGGTGCATGTTCACTCTGTTCTGTGCCTGTGGCTCAAGGACCTTCTTGCCATAAAGCTCGGGATTTTCTGACTTTCAACTCAAACACTGATGCCCTAGAGCCTGAGCTATCTAGCCCCACCCCAGCCCAAGTCATCCTGTTTGCCTGTTCATGATCTACTTGGGACAAAGAGCGTGTGCTGGGTGCTTTGGAGGATGAAGTCTTCAAGCATGATGAGAAGACAAAAGGGACAAGTAAGCAAAGTGCTGGGAGAGAACAGAGAAAGTGGGTGTGATTCTGGGATGAGTGATAGGAGTGGTATCAGAAAGGCATTAGCATTTGAGAAGGGCTTTACAGGTGGTATTGGGTATCAGTAGGTGGAATGACAGAGGGTGGAATGTCAGACAAACTCCAGCAGGTGAAAAATCACCGGAGCCGAAGAGAAAATAGCATGCTTCATGATTGGACACCTGTTGACTGCCTCCTCAGAGTCCATCTCTCTCTTTTCCACAAACAGCAGCCTCATTTTCTTTGGGGAATCCACTGCTGTTCTATAATCATCTATGTGGCTTGGGTGGAAAAGACCTGAAACCAGTTTCAGGGGTGGACTCTGATTGGCTTAAACCAATGGTATCTCCTGCCCTTCCTATGACGATTGGTTTGGGATGGGCATGTGAGCCACTCAATGAGCTCCCGGGGGTGGGGAGAGGAGGTGGGGCTGGGATGCTGCAGTCATCTCATCAAGACAGGGAGGGTATGGAGATGCCAGAGGCTGCCCTGAGGATGTAACGAACACCAGAGGAGGCAAAGCAGAAAAACAGAAAGAGCAGTTCCAGAGTGAGATTGTTTTGAGCCAATGGATCAAGTTTTGCCCCAAGTCAGTCACATCTCTGGGCTTTTCAGTTATAAGGATCAATAACATCCACTTACTGTTTAAGTCTGTTTGAGGTGAGTTTTCTGTCATATTGCAACCAAAAGATCTTTAACTGAGAATCTAGTTTGGTGCAAGTGTAGGAAACATGAGAAGAAAAATAAACCTGGAAAGTTAGATCAAAAAGGAACTGGAATGACAGGTTTGGGAAATGCTGCTTATTTTTCTAGGCACTGGGGAACCATGGAAGGCTTTTAAACAGGGAAATGACCTCCTAGTAGCCCAAGATACTATCAGAATAGGGTTTTATCAATCCCTACTTCCCACCATGTCTAATTCCTCCCATCAGAGTTAAGCAGCAGAATCGTCTGTAAGAAAACACAATCTGTCCATACTCCATAGTCCTGTAGGGCCACTGTATTAGTCCATCTTGTTACTAGAACAAAGTATCTGAGGCAGGCTAACTTCATAAACTAAAAGTTAGTTTAGTTCACAGATTTGGAGGCCAAAAGTCCAAGATCTGGCAGGTGCCTCTGGTTCAGTCTCTGGTGAGGACTTCACAACAAATGATGCCACATGGTTGGAGAAGGTTTGGCAGCGAAGACTGGAGACTCCCTAGAGCAGTGCAATGGTGGCTAACCTATGGCACGCATGTGTTTTTCTTTCTAAGACAAAAGATGTTAATGTATGAGTTATTTCTTCTAAACTAAAACTTCAGGTTTAATTGCAGCGCTGGCGCTTTGTGATAAATAAGTGGGTTTTGGGTTGCAGTCCGTGCACTCACCTCTAAAAGGTTCACCATCACTGCCTTAGAGCAAGTGTTTGTTTCTTCAGTAATATACTCTCACTGGCAAGAGTGTCCAGCACGCAGTAGGTGCTCAATAACTCTTTGCAAATGGATAAACAAAGTCTCAAGAAGTCCCCAGGCGTGGTAGTGGGGCCCTCTACAAAGGTAGGGCGCAGAGCTCCAGAGACACAGGCCTAACAACCGACCGCGGGGCTGCGTGGTACTGTCCGTTGTGCTGAAAAGACGGCGGAAACCAGGTTCGCTGTCCGTGGTGCTACAACACTGCCCACAGCTAGCTCCACAGCCTATCCGGGGCGACTTGGAATGAACTCAAAGTATCATAGGAACCATAGTGAAGCACACTACACAACTTTGCCTCCCCTGCTAAACCCAGCCCCACAAGACCTTCTGCATGAGGTAGATAACCTGGCACAGACCCACAGAGGCCTGTTTTCTGATAGTGACTGTCCCTAGGGTGGATATCAGTCCATCATGGTGCCTAAGCTCTCCAGGGTTGTGGGTTCCCCAAGGGCTTGAACGTCAACCTCAACTCAGCCAGACTCTGCTGGGGACCCTGGGAAGAGCAGCCAGGCAGAGACGGGCTCTGGGCAGGCAGCCGGGGAGACAGGCCACATGCCAACAGTATTCATCGGAGGGCCTGGCAGGAGATTCCAGCCCTTGCTAGCTCATGGGCACTGCCAGGCAAGGTTCCTATCCTAGAAGGCAGTGCACAGAAGGAGGGGTGGCCATTCTGGGATGGCAGGGGAGATGTCAGGGGCACGCTGGAGACTGAGGCTGGCACTGTAAGAGTGGAGATCTGGGAGTGGGGCTAGGAAACTCCACAGAATGGAATTCAATGTGGGCGGGGGAGTAGCAATGGGAGACAGGGGCTGGGAGGGAGTGAAGGCAGTTCATAGCATAGGTGGGCTGGTGAGAGGCCATGGCCTCATCAGACAGGGATGAGCTGTCCTAAATATAGACAGAGACAGGGTTATCAGGTGGTTCTGTCTGGCCCAGCTGTTTGGTTCTGGCAGGGACTTCCTCTCTGACATCATTCTCGCAGGGCAGAGGCCTCCCCACATTCTAATTTTGCCCAAGAACCATCCAGGCTCTGCCATCCATGAACTTATCTAAACCTTTCTGGAAGCAATTTATATTTCCAGCCTGTATCACCTCTAGGGGAAATGATTTTCAAAGTTTATTCCCTGCTGAGTGCAGCAGGATTTCCTGTTATTGGTTTTAAACTCACCTCTCCTGAGCTTTCCTGGGGGCCAAAGTGGGGAGGGGGGCTCCTTCCATCAGGCTGGGTTTCAGTGAGGAAGCTGGAGTTCCCCTTCTCTGCGCCCTTCCCGATTTTATAGATTCCTACCATTCCCTCACAGCCTCTTGCTGTCTGAGACTGTCCCAAGTGAGCCGTCTGATTTTATATGACAGTCACCTTTTCATCACAACTCTCTTGGTTACTCACAGTTACACGGAGCTTCGCAGTTACCTACGCATTGCCATCTATGTGACAGTCAGTTGCTTTCACACCTCTGTGATGAAGGTCCCTGGGAATCACTGCCCCCATTTCACAGATGTGCAAACTGAGGGAAATGAATTACCTACATCACATAAAGTTGTAACGGAACTAAGGTTCCCCCAATGGTCAGCCTGGTGGCCCCCTAACAAGGCTTGACCACAAGCAGGCAAGACTGTTGGATGCAGGCACCCCTCAGTCGTGTGCTGGGAGAAGGGAACATCTCCCGCTGCCTTCCCCACTGTGTCCAGCCTGCAGTTGCCCCTCTTAGGCCCTCCTCAGGAAAGAAGCCTGAAATCCCCTCTCCCAAGCATCCTCCACATCATTTCCCCTTACTAAAACTTGCTAGCCATTCTCTGCCCAGTCCACTGCCTTTCAAGATGAGCTTTCCCCAAAGCTTACCCTTCACCAGCCTGGCATTTTACTACCACCCAGGAGAGTTTAGATTTAGCTGAGAACTTCGTGATTTCACTGTCATGTCCTCTTCCAGATCTTTGATTTAAATGTTTTTAAAAAAGAGATTTGCTCCAATTCTTGCTTGAGCTCACATCTTCCACTTCTTTATCCAGCAGACTCTTGAGTCATTCACACTTTTTGTTTCCTTTCTTTGTCAGCTCCTTATCGATGAGAAAACAGTTGCTTCAAATTCCAGATGAATCTGATTTTAAGATACATTTACACAGGGAACCCACACTCCAGAACACTTAGGATACATAAAGCCACAAGGCACACACACACACACACACACACACACACACACACACACACTTTATTAAAGGCATCCGTTTATACAGATGCTGGCATTTCTATATCCATGCTCAGGTGCACAAGTATTTACAACCATCCCCACACTCAGCCATACACCTGCACACTGGGAGAGATTCAAAGCTATCCTTTGAAGAGCCCAGTGATTTCATATGTTTGACAGGCGGGAAGGGGACAGAGCCAGGCAGGGAAATGCCAGCACAGGAGAGAAATGCATGGGAGGCTTTGGAGCATCTGGAACTATTGGGAAGGGATCAGGGAATCGCCTGAAATTTGGACCACGGTTGTTAGAGAATGCTGGATGGGGTGCTCTCTCAGTCACAGGCTGGGGACCCAGCTATCTGCCCAGCCTCCCCACCTGGGAGCATTCCTGGGAGACTCACTGAGTGCACACTGCACTGGCAGATGACCTCTGTTTAGATAGAAGAGAGGCAGACCTGGCAGGTGGCCTCAGCCCCCAGGGATGGCCTTGAGAAGTGGGTATTCCTGGTTTCCAAGCACCCAGTAAGGTCACCTTCACCCACGGGCACACATTTCCTTAGTCACAACCAGTGCCCACACCCACTGCTAGGTGTACAAGCCAGGCTCTGGCTAGAGGCCCCACTGACAGGCTCATACCAGGCGTGAGAATTCCTGTCACCCTAACAAGCCCTGCCGACACCACCTCTCTCCCTGGCCCTGCCGCCCATAGTGTAGGGTTGCCCACAGTGTCTGGGATTTCTGAAAGCCTCCATGAGAAGCAGATAACACCTGAGATCCCAAAGGGATGGTGACTTCCAGTCCAAAGAGTCACACAAGTACCAACCAGGGTCCACACTCTCCAGCCTGCCTCTCACACTCAGTTCTGCTTCGTGGCTGCCATACTGGCTCATCTCTCCTCTTGTCCCTGGTGCAGGGTAGGTCCAACCAGCCAGCTACTCTGGCCCATCCACGGAGGGTGAGAGCACTGAGGCTGACCCGGAAATGAGCCGTCCTCAGAGCACTGGGAGGGAAATGAAAGGGACACTACCAGTCTGAGCTGTAATCAAGGACAGCATTGCCCAGCACCTGGGGACAGCTTCTCCCTGGGAGGCTGGGGATTGGGTGGGCTCAGACTCCTTCAGGAACACAGGTAAGGAAAAAGGGAAGGAGACAGGAGGAGAAAAGCAGGACCCATCAGGGGACAAGAGGATAGGTGACTGGATATTCACACCACTGGACAAACAGGGCTCTCGGCAATAGCTCTGGTCTCTCTGCATCTGTCCTGCTGCTTGGGAGTTCTGAGATCAGATCTCTCTTGCTCTCTTTTGCCTCCTCCCCTGACATTTTTCTTCCCCTTAAGGTCCTCAGAAGAGAAGATTTCATAGAAAGATCTTTAAATGAATGACCCCTCCCTGGCCCTGGGTAATACATTAGAGTTCAGAAGCGATGGACAAAATGGGGCAAGTAATCCAGGGAAGACAGGGAGACATATCGGGCAGGCTGGTCTGCTAATGCCAACCATGCATCTCAGCAGGGCTGGGAAGGTGCAAGCCACTTCTCATACACAGACAGGACTGGGACAGAGGAGAGAGGAGGGGGGATCCCGTCTCGGCTCTTTTGTTCTCCTCTGTACGCTCGACAGCATGTAATTATTTCATTTCTTCATTTGTTCACTGGCGCATTGCCTGTCCCTTGCGCTCAAATATCAGCTCCACGAGGGTGTGCGTACAGCTCCACTGGACTTCCTGACAGCCCCGCATCCAGCTCAGAGCCCAGACAGACATGGTGCTCAACAAACATTTGCTAAAGACATGAGCTGATGCATGAAAGAGTGGGTGAGTGAATGAATTAACAAGTGAGGCCATCCAGGGCAACTCACAGCCTGCACCCAAGCCTGTTTGGAAAGGAAGCTGGGCTCCTAAGGGTGCATGGGAAGCCCCACCCAGTCCCAGCAGCAGCCTAAAGATCCCCTCGAGTTGGGCCCCTCTCTTCTCTGACTTAGCCTCAACTCCAGAAGTTCTTGCAGCTCCCTGGGCCGTAGCCATTTACCCATGTCTTGAATATGAGACTGGCCGACACACATGCCAGACCTGTGCCTGGCCCTTGGTAGAAAAAGGCAGGACTAAAAAAGGTATGAGTTTTGGGAGAGGCCAGCCCAACCCAGAACTTTGACTCCTTTTGTTGCTCCACCTTGGCCCAAAAGGTAACTAGAGTCTGCTACATGATCCTTCTATAAATGCATCTGAATGTTTCCTAGTGGATTCTGCTCATCTCCACAGCCTGAGCTCACACCACCAGAACTGCACTTCTAGTAACAATGCTAGATTGCTGTGCCCATATTACAGGTAAGAAAAGTAAGGTGCAATCAAGCAGCTAAGTCATGTACTCCAGGTGGAATGGCAATAATAAAAATTATAACTAGATCCAAAATGAAGCCAGGTGCAGTGCTGTCCCAGCTACTCAGGGGACTGAGGCAGGAGGATCACTTGAGCCCAGGAGTTCAGAATCAGCCTGAGTAACACAGCGAGAACTCATCTCAAGCAAAACAAAACTACCACCACCACCAACAAAAACCCACAAAACAGTCTTGGGATGGTTGTGCACACCTGTAATCTCAGCACTCTGGGAGGATTACAAGCAAGACCTTGTCTCTGAATAAAAAATTAAAAGGGACTGGGACTATAGCTCAGTGTGAAGGCCCTGGGTTCAGTCTCCAGTACCACAAACAAATAAACAAAGCCCGAAATGTACTCAGCCTAAACACCCTGCCACTGTTCTGTGCATGTCACAACGGTTACCCAGTTAGTCCTTGCACCAGCCCTTGAAGTCAGAATGCAAAACTGAAGAGCTGGCTACTCTGTGCCTTAGTTTCCACATCTGTAAAATGGGGCACACAATCATGGCATCTCCTCAAAGCGCTGTTGTGGGGCCTTAGTGGGGGAAGTGTATGAAACTGTCTGGAAAAAACGGGATTTGTTCTTAAGCAGGACAGTGCTATGACGGGTTATAGGAAGATGGCAGATACAGCCACAGGGCTGGACTGGGTAAGGGCGGGATGATAGGAACCTCAACCATGAAGCAGTGGTCAGGCTCCTGGAGGTGGAAGTAGGCAGGGCAGGAGGAGATGGGTGCAGGCTACAGGGCTTTGCAAGAGGGCAGAGCAGGAGTCCAAGATGTAGCCAAGGCACCAGGTGGGTACAGCTGCAGGGTGGGGTGTTGCAGTAGGCCAGGGCGGTGGGGAGTGAACCTGTGTAGAGACAAAGACCCTAGCCCACACTGGCATTTCTTCCGTGGAGCAGAAGGGGCCAACCCAAGGTTTAACCCTCAAAGCACTAGGTCCTCTGGGACTCTCCTGTGTATGTGCTGGTTTTGAGCATTCCTGGGTAGAAGTGCAACGGCCAGAAAAGGTGCCTGGGCTCCCAGCATTGGAGACCTGGCCCCAGGGACGGGGAGAGGGGGGCCCAAGGGGCTCCATACCAGCTGACTGGAGTTGCCAGCTGCAGCCCCATAAATCGCGCCCTGGCCCAGGCTGGCAGTCCATTAACATGAAAGATTTTATCGCACTTTACAACCTCCCTGTCTTGTACGGCGACAGCAGGTAATTAAAACAATAATTGTTTTCTGATGTTGCTTCTGCTGAACGATAAAAGCTTCCAGTTATTTTCCTTTCACTGGCACGGATTGGGGAGGGGTCTGATGGGGGTGCCCGTGGAAATGGGGGGGCGGGGCCACGGAAGTTTGGGAAGCACAGAAGGAGGTAGAAGGGGATCCTGTGTGGCTGTCACAGACAAAAAACTGCAGGAAGGAGCCTCACTCTTGTTTAGTAAGTATCTGTATATCCAGTCACACACAGAGACACACACACGAGCCAGTCCACAAGAAGGAACACACCCACACCGGGCCCTGCAGGCACAGCCTTGTGGCCCAGCCTTTGGCTGCATCATGAGCTGCTTTGTAGAAGGCCACCCTACTTGGGAGACCCCAAGAGGGAAGGAAAGGGTCCCCAGCCAAGACTGTTGGCAACTGAGGCCTGATGGAGTTAGTCTATTGACACTTACAGGAATCCTTCATAATGGGCCTCACTGCACCCAGAGGGGAAGGGTACAGAGAGGGAGGCACAGACAGACTCCATAGAGAGGGAGTAATGAGGAAGGAAGGGGACTGAAGGCCTGTGCGTATCTCCTCACCCAGTGGGAATGAACTTGCACTTCCAGGTGCAAGGAAGCCTGGCACGCAAGAGGTAGCTTACTTGGGAAGGGCTGGAGTCCCTCAGGTTCCAGAAGGAGCTTATCAAAGATAGGATGCCCGGTATGATGAATGATCTTCCAGGACCACTGAACATCCTCCCTTTCAGTGGTCTGTCTGTCCATCTATCCATCCATCCACCCATCTATCCATCCATAAACCCATTGAACTATATATCCATCTATCATCCATCTATCCATAAACCCACCCATCTATATATCTATTCATCCATCCATATATCCACAAACCCACCCATATATATATATATATATATATATATATATATATCCATCCATCCATAAACCTACCCATCTATATATCTATATATCATCCATCCATCATGCATCCATCCACGCATCCATCCATTCATCCACCCACCCACCCAGCAACCACTCATGTATGAGCAGGTCACTGTCTCTGCCTTCAAAAAAACTTATGTTTTAATCAAGGAAGCATAAAATAAGCAAATGAACAAGTCAATGAAATAGGTCAACTCCAATGTTGGTAAATATCATGAAGCTAAAGCAGAGAGTGATGGGTCCCTACACTAGGCTGGGTGTCTCGGAGAAGATAACACTCGATGAGTCCAGGAAAACATGGAAAAACCAGGAGAAGGCGGAGGTTGAGGCTTCTGAGTTCCAGGGGCCACCAGAATCAATGGTCTCCACTCTCAGTCCTGCTTTTTTGTCACCTTTGGCTCCACACCCAGGAGGCTCAGGTGGGCACAGTTAGGTATAGAGTGGTGACAGCTTGCACTGGTGCCCATAAATGACATCACACGTGGGGGCTCCCTTGCCCCCGCCCCTACTGCCCCCCCCCGCTCAGGCCTTCAGCAAATCACCCTGATGCTTTAAAACAAATACTTCTTAATCACTAAAAATTGAAATGATTTCATGGGAAAATGTTAATGTATTCGGAATCACAGCCGCGCACTGCGTCTGACAAATTAGCACCCAGCTCGCTGCATTGTTTGTAGCTACATTTATCCTGGTGACGAGACACACACACAAAATGGAGCAGAGGGGTGGAGAGGGCAGCTCCTGGCTGGATACGTGCATGGAGGAGGTGGCAGAGGGAGAAGGTGGGGTGCGGAGGGAAATGGGTCTGAGAGGGTGGGAAGAGACCCGGAGGGCAGCTGATGGCCAGCTCTGACCCACTGTGGGCTGCAGGGCATGTGTGCCCATGTGGACCTCCTTGGATTCCCATCCTTGACCAGGAGACCCAGCCCAGGAAGAGCTGACTGCAGACCACCCAGGGACTCTGGTACTGATAAGGAGGGGCGCTGAGGGGTGAGAAAGAAAAACTTTTCAAGAATTTAATATTTCAAAGATAATCACTGGGATGTGGAGAACCTGGAACCCTCACACACTGTCAGTTAAATATAACTACAACTAGCAAATGGTGCTGTTGCTGAGGATAAGAGGTTGGCAGTTCCTCAAAATGTTCAACATAGAATTACCGTATGGCCAGCAGTCCCACTCTGGGTACCAACGGGATTAGAAAACAAATACTTGTGTACAAACATTCATAGCACATTATTCACAAGAGGCGAAGGTGGAAACAACCTAAATGTCTATCAGCAATGAACAGATAAAATGTGGTCCCTCCACACAATGGAATATTAGTTAGCTATAAAAAGGAAGGAATTTCTGATTCATCCCGGATGAACTGCTAACACATTATGCTACGTGAAATAAGTCAGTCACAAAATGTCACAAATGGTATGATTCCTTTTACGTAAAATATCCATAATGAGCAAGTCTGTAGAGATGGAAAGTGCGGACTGCTTCCTAGTAGCTGGGAAAAGGACGAATGGGGAAAGATTGCTTAATGGGGGTTTCTTGAGGCTGAGGAAAATGTTTTGGAACTAGACACAAGAGGTGATGGCTGCACGCTGTGGATACACTAAATGCCACTCAACGGTGGCATTTACAAAAATATATTGCATAAAAATCCAATTTTAATGGGCCTCCTTGAGCTTACTGATAAGTGACTATTTGATACTGGGAGATATGGGGGATGGTAGGCATCCAGACCTTGTTTAAAGGCCAAAGTGGCCTGCCTGGCCTTCTCGCTCCACCCTGACTCCTGCCTGAAGCCTCAGGATCAGCTCCACGATAGCCTGGGCCCAGTCCCTCTTCCTATGTCATAAAGGTGCCTGGCCCAGGCTCACGCAGGGACCCAGGCCTGCTGGTGTACTGTAGCCAGTTACCGATGTCACATGGTTCCTCAGAGGAACTTACAGTCACTCTGCTCTTTGGTTGCACCTTTGTGGAAGCAGAGGAGGCATAAAGTACCAATAAACACAGAAAGAGATAAGCCATTATGCTTTGTCTTCATCAGGTTCCACAGTTCCCTGTGCCCCAACCACAACAGATCCTTTGCTGATTTCTCCCCATCATTCCAGTCTTGGTTCAAATGTCACCAGCTCAAAGAGGTCTGCCCTGACCATCCTGTTTCATTTGCCACCTGTGGCCATCTGGCCCCTTCTGCCTGCCCTCCAACTCCTATCTCTCACTATCTTAATCTATCCCTGCATCCTTCACTATTTTAATCTACCTGCTTGCTTAGGGTCATTTTTTCCAACAGAGGGTGGGTTCTGCCAGGAAGGGGAGTATTCACTTTTGTCGCTTTGCAACTGTAGAGCCGAATGCAGTGCCTACTAGGTGCTCCGTAAATCCCTGTTTGTTTGATGATGTGTACCTACCTTCATTTGGCCCTGTCCTTTAGCCTGTCCTTTCTTCTTCCCTCAAGAGCTCACTGGGTCCTGGGCCTTTTGCCCATTTTGCCTTCTATAGAGCTGGGGCTGGGATCTGGCTCTGCAGTGGCAGTCATGTGACATCAGGCAAGTCACTTCTCCTCTGAGCCTACCTACAGTTTATGCCCGAGTACTTTCCAAACTCTCAGCAAGTTTCTCCCTTGCAGCCTTCAATGAATGTGATGCCTTTCTGGCTCTCATGGGTTTGCATTGTCTACAACTTCCAAATGGCCCCACTCTCTACGCGCATCTTGCCTGGCTCACTAATGCCGGCTTCTCACCCTGGTGTACTTTCGGGCACCGGCTCTCGAGCAGCCCCACTTCCAGCTCCCAGTGTGGCCTCCAGGTCTCAGCTGCAGCCCATCTTGGCAGCCTTCCTCACGGTGGCTCCTCTCCTTTGCAGAACTTTAAACTCCTCCCCAGCTCCGACTGCTTGCTCCTTGGCCTCCTTCTGTCTTTCTCAGAATCACCCACAGATCTTGCTTCACTGTCTCGGCAGCAGCTATTCCCCAGTGGCCCTTTTAGAATGGAATCTGAGCTCTCAATGTCCATGACCAGTTCCTCATGATGGGTCTCGCATCTCCAGTTCCTGCCGTGACTGCGTCTCAAAGTGCCAGTCTCAGGTTTCCAATTATCTTTCAGACAGTTCCACCTGACCATCCACTGCCACCTCAAATGGAACAGGTGCAACCTAAGGTCCCAAACATGGCTTGTAGAGCTGGAAGGGAAGGGACCTGCATGTGGCCTCAGACTGACGTGCACCAAGCACTGGGCATGGAGTGGAAAATGTAGCCTCCCTCTGCACCAGGTAATGGGGGTGAGCAGGGAGGGAGGTACAGGGTAGTGGGGTATCTGGGCAGAGGAATCCATGGACAGTAGGGGTGCATGTAGTGGTATAGGCATACAGGGCCTAGGAGTGCATGAGATGGGCTGCATGGGGTGCGGAGGGTGCATGGGACATGGGACTACATGAATAAAGGAGTATACAGTCGAGAGGGCTGGGTGTACAGGCAGTGGGGATGCATGCCTGCCAAGGCAGAAGCCAGGTTTTAGCCCCTTTCCCTGTAAATGAATCACTATGCCCAGCCCAGATCTTTCCTTTTTCAAAGGAAGCCTGAAATTGGAATTTTTATGTGAATTCTCTTTTTTTAGACTCTCTGCTGCTTGGGGGATGAACGTCCTACATGCTGCTACCTGGCCACCTTTGAGTGGATACTTGGCCCACGTTGTCATGTCTTCCTCCTGAGTTCCTAGGCTGGGCTTCCTACAGGTAAAGGGCAGCAAAGGTAAAGGGCAGCAAAACCCAACTCTAACTGGCACAAGCCTAAAGCCATACACTTATAGATTAAGGTCTGGGAACGTTGTAGGAACAGCTCACAGGATGAAGAAAAGCTGCAGGGGCCAGAGTCCTTGGGGCCACCAGTAGAGTCTCCTCCTTGTGCTCATTCCTGGTCTCCCTGGCCTCATTTACCTCCTCATCCAAGCTCTTCCACACAAGGGAGAACACGTCCAGGCCCATTATCCCTGCCTGCTTCTTTATTCTGCTAACCCAAGAGACAGAGGGAGAAACTCCTCCACCTTTAGGCAGGACAAGCCATAAGATGCATCCTAATGGCTCAGCCCAAGTCATATGGCCACCTTTTGAGCAATCACTGTATCCAGAGCTTCCTATAATTTTCCCAGCCTGGTCAGGTGCTTTCCCTGGGCCACGAGTAGGGCAGGACCCTCTAACTGACAGTCCCATCAGGACTACATCATGGTGGGAGGTCACTGAAGAAGAGCAGAGGTGCTGTGTCCTTGAGGGAGTGTGTTACATAGTCAAAACAATGGGGACTAGATAGACTGCACAATGTCACTAAATGGGGCCATTCCTCCAGCTCCCGAAGGGTAAAAAACTCCCCAATTTCAACTACTAGAATTTGGCTAGAGTGAAGTCCATATCAATTTCAAAGTCTTCTCCTTTCTCCTCTATCTTGCAGCCTCACTGAAGCCACCCTATTTATTACCTATTCAAGGTTTCCCTATGGGTCCCAATGGGGTGAATTTCAAACAGTTCCACTGCCAAGGCCACCCATGCCACTAATTACTAGAAGGTCTTTCTCAGCCTCATGTCTCACACCAAGTGGTCCTGAGACTATCCTAGAAGCTACACAGGAAGGAGCAAATCCACTTTCCTCCAGGCTGCTTTCAATGCCCTAAATTAATTAGGCCAGCCCCACCTGCACCCCATCCTTCTGAGAGCTTCTCTCCTAGGATATAGTGTTAAGTATGGACTTTGTTGCACAAAGCACCTTCCAGTCATTCAAACCCTCTATCGCATGCCCTTTGCTTAACTTGGCCAGAGTTGGTTTCTGTTGCTTATGACCTGAGTATCCCTGTCCGCATATGAGACACAGCCCACTGGAGTGGAGTTCCCAGGATGGAGTCCAGGCCACCATGGAGCCCTCTTGTTCTTTCAGTTTCTCCCCGGGCCCAGCTCCCCATCTATTTTCTGTTTCTGACATCACTTCCCCAGGCTCAGAGCTCTGAATCATGTTTGCCTCCTCCTCCTCCTTCGCCCCCCACATGCACCATCCAGATGCAGCATCCTCTTTTGTAATGTCTCCCACATCCATCTCTCTTACTCCGTCCCTGCTGCCTGCTTGCTGGGAAGGGAGGCCTCATCATTTCTTGCCTGGATGACCACAGCAGCCTCCCGGCTGGTCTCCTTGCCTCCAGCCTCTCTCTGCTCCCATCTATCCTCCATGAGCTGCCAGATTAATCTTCCTTAAACACCACTCACTGCCTGTCACTCCCCAGCTCAAAGATGTAGCCAGCCCTGTTGCCCGCTGGCCCCCACAGGCACCGTCTGCTCCAGCAGGCCTCCCCTGTCTACATGCTGTCACCAGGGATTGCTTGTCCTCTATCTCTTCCCACAATTCTCTGGCCAAATCCCTCCATAAGCCAAGGGTCCAGGCTGAGTCCCTCTATTCTTTTGGTGTCAGTGCCCCCAGAACTCTGGGGATGAAGAAAGGAGTTAGCTAAGGACCACCCCTGAAGTCAAAGGCCAGCAGCTGTTTGTCTTTGCCTGGCCCTTGTGGACTCATACATGGCTGTGGGCCTGCCTCTCTCTGTTCTGCATGTCCTGGGGACTCATGCTGGCTTTCAGGCCATCAGGAGTCATACCTGGCCAAGTCACTCTGAGTGAGTCATCCTTCATCACGTCAGCCTTCCTTCTCAAGCCCCCTCATGAATGCCTGTCACCCCAGATGAGCACTTTCCCAAGATACCAAGTCTGCAGGGTCCTGCCCTTGGCTCTGTCTGCTGGTTTTGTAACCAAGGATCCTGCTCCCCACACACATAAATCAGGAGATACCACAGACCTGCCAAATGTAAGTGTGTCCACTGCTGTCCTCACAGCACACAGGTCACAGTTCACACTTGTGGAGCACTTGCCGTGGGCCATCCTGGGCCACCTGTTTCATATAAAACCTGTCTCATTGAATCCTCACAACCCTATGAGGCAGGCATCTTTCCTTACACACATTTTTCAGGTGAGAAAACTGGGGCAGAGAAGGCTTCAATAATCTAAGTGAGGATTCTAACCCAAACCATCAGCGTCAGAGTGCTGGTTTGTAAGCACAGCCCTCTAGTGTATACCCTACTTCCCATCCCCTAGTCCACCAGAGTGCCAGAAGCGGTGACCTCCCCCAAGCCTTAGGGAGTCAGTGAGGCTGGCAGAGAAAGTTTCCAAAAGCCAGAGCTCATGCTCTGGACTCTACCTGCAGTCACTTCAAAAGGATGGGGTGACCTTGGTCAGAAGTCATGCTGTACTGGAGCCAGTTCATGAAATTGTTAAAATTTCTAGAATTCTGCAAGCCAGCTGATGTCTTGGTAGCAGGAAATAGTCCATGGTAGAAGTATTTACACCATGAAAACTGGCTGCCAATTCCCCAGCCCTCCCAGACAGCCAGGTGCTAACCACTGACCAGGATACCAGTCAGTGCTGGAGAGGGGATGCTGGCCACTCCTAGAAGGGCATCCTTGTCTTTGGATGTGGGTTTCAGACAATTCACACAAAAGACAGCCCCACCCCCGCAGTAGGGTCTGAAGGGGAAAGGGTCTTGAGAAAACCAGATGGGTATAAAAAACAGACCTCTTACTGGGTGACCACAAAGAACTGGGAAGAAGCAGGTCTCTAGCCAAGTGTTAAGGCAATAGCAAGACAACTAGGTAGGCTCAGATTCTAATTAGACATACTCCAGCAAGGGAAGATAGGGGGAAACCAAGGGAAAATGGTAGAGCATGGATCAAAGCACCATGCAAGGAATGCAGAGCACAGGTCCAGCTATGGCTCATAGGAGATACCAAAGCCACATAGGACTGGAAGTGGGCTCAGAGGAGGAGGACCAGGAAGGACAAACTCCCTGGCTGGGGGACGTGGGGAAGCTCTGGCTCTTACCCTGCCATTTTCTGCCTGAGGACACTGAACTGGAGAATCAAGGGCAACTCTAATAAGAAAGGACTGAAAAACGAGGAGGCGGGATAGGAGAGATTGTTGTGAATGGCCTCCGGTCTCTTGGTCGTGACAAATCACACTACAGGTCTGGGAGATGGGCCTGTTGAACCCCACTGAGAAAGTGGGAGTGCAGTCATGGGGAACTAGCTGCATAAGCTGTGCTCTAGTTGTCAATAAAGGAAGACAGTTTGTTTCAGTGATTAGGGTTCTTTGAGCAAAAGAACTGATTCTCACAGGTTTAAACAAAAAAGGGAAAATACTGGTAAGGAATTGGGTTGTTGAAAGAAGGAACAAGAGATAGAAAAGCAGGATCTGAAACAGCAAAGGAACCAGTCCAGGAGAAACACTTCCCTAGGTCACTTCGGCCCTGCTGCTGGGAAGATGGGGTTCCCAGAAACATCCACAGAACTGTATACAAGGAGACAAGGCATGGGGCCAGATAGAAAATTCAGCAAATGTCCACTGCAGCAGCCACAGCTCAGTGACCCTGATGCAAACACCAGGCACAGTCCTAGTAGAGCTTCTCAATTCGTTCAGGTGACCAAAGGAAGGAGGGACGCTGAGAGACACACTGGGATCCCCAAGGATCATGCACACCAGGCCAGCTTCTCTTTATTATAGGGTGACTGTCGTGGTAGATTAGGGCCAGACTGGAAACACAGCGTGTCTGGATTTCAACCAGACAGTGATAAAATACCTTAGGATCAGTAAACAGAGATATATGAACCAGATGACAGCCCAGCTCCAGGAATACAAAACCTGTTGAATAACCAGTATTCCTGTATTTTCTAGCACTGTGGATTAAATAGCTAATGTTGATACAGACTCAGGCTTTACCTTTGAGCAGGCTGAATCCTTGGTGTTAGTCAGCGTGGCTATTAAATAAGTGGACAAATTTATTAATGACTTACTGGCTAAATCTGAGGATAATTGTCCATCCTTTCCTGGAAGATAAGAAGCTTCAAGGAGTGGCAAGCCAACTGGGTGATAAGACACTGGTATTGGTGGCTTAAAGCCCAATGTAATATACATAACCATAGCCCTGGTGGAGGTGATTGGCTCACGTGCTGGGCATAGCACTTGAGTTGGACTAATGGGGGAAGATTGAAGCATTTGTTGGATGGTCAAAGGAAGAGATGCTTTCTCTTTTCCCCACACCTGAGACTATGAAGATGTATATGTACCCCTGGGAGCTCCTGGCAGCTACTTTAAACTGTGAGAAAAAGGTTGCTGAAGAGTGACCCCAATTCCTCAAGAGCAGAAATGAGGAATGGTTCTTGGTCATACTCTTCTCTCTAGATCCAACCATGCCTGAAACCAGTGCTACCCTTGACTTTTCAGTTATATGCACCATTAAATTCCCTTTTTTTACTTAAGGCAATGAGGGTTGAACTGTCCATTAGTTGCAACAGATACACTTAGTATCCTGTTAGTCCATCTGGGGCATTGAATCAGTATGCTAAGTTCCAAGGACCTAGGAGGATGTAATTATTGTACTGACACCCAGAGACAGGTGGCAAGGATGTGGGGGATTAAAGGGGGCTCAGAACCATGCCAACCAAGGACCGGGAGGACTGGAGATGCCAGGCCCTAAGAGCCTTGTCTTCAGTAACTGGGAGAAGGCCATCCAGTGTGGCCTCAAACGGCCAAGAGCCATCCGGGAGAGCTTACTGGAAGAATTCCACCTCGTTACAAGAAAGTGGTTTTGAACAAATTTCTTTCGATTAAAGCTAAAGCTACAGGTGAGGGAAGCCAACTTCTAGAGGCAGGATTTTCATAACCATAGCCCTTCTCTGTTTTGGGAAGCAGGTGTACCACAACCAGGTGGGGTCAGTATTTAGATGGGGAGTGGGCTGGGAAGTGGGGGATTTAACCCAAGACTACCCAGAGAATCAGGGTCTCCTGGCTTTCTTCCATTAAATCCATGGAGCACCAGACAACGCCCTGACGACAGTCATATGGGGCACCATTTTGTCTCCCACACTTTAGGGGTAGGAGACCCAGCAGCACAGAATTGAGGTCCCAGTTCTGCTACTTCCTGAGTGTGATCTCCAGTATCTCAATGTCTTCATCTAATAAATGGGGCTAACCTCACCTACCTCGTGGGTTGTCCTGGGGTTTTCATGAGACAATGTAAGCAAAGCCCAAGGAGTGCTCTCAAATACAATGATCACCGAATTAAGAATAAAAATGTTAATAGTCTACACCCACCGAAGGCTCCTTCTCTTCCTGCCCCAATCTCTCTCCTCTTAGCCAAAGAATGTGCTAGGTTGTCAAAGATCTAGACTGGAATCCCCAGCTTGCCTAGGATGGCCAGGCCCTGCTGCAAACCAGCGCCCAACCTCATCTGTAAAATGGGAATGACGAAGCCGGTGCATTTGAAGCCCCTGGCCTATAGGAGGTGCTCAGGTAATGGGGACAAATGCCTTCTGCAGAGAGATCAGTCCGACACTAGATCGCTAGAGAGATCCCATCCCCGCCCACCCACCTCGCAGGGCGCCAGGGCAGGGCAGGTAGCAAGTAGGGGCTGCAGCCGGGCGCGGGGTCAGGAGAGGGGCGGAGGCCGCCAAGCAGCGGTGCCCAAAGGCTGGACGCCTGCTCCCCGGGTGGGCGGCAGCCAAGCGCTCAGCCAGGAACTTGTTAACAGGCCCCGAACAAAGAGCCGATAATCCGGCGGGCGGCTGCGGGCGGGCTGGCGGGCGGAGGGATCCCGCCCCTTCCCGGGCTCCGCCACCTGAGTTTACAGCGCATTAATTACCCCGCGCCGGGGCGGGGATAGGGTCGGCCGGGCAGCCGCGCCGTGCCTCCCCGAGCTCGGACGCCCGCTCTGGGCGCGAGCCCCTCCCGGAACCCAGCGGGCGCGCCGCAGCTAATTGCTAATCCCTCGGCTCAGGCTCCCATTGGCTCGGGCACCTGCAGCCCCACGGCCGCTCACGTGCCCCGCAGCTCGGCTGGCCGGAGGGACCCCGCCCGCCAAGCTACCTTGACAACGAGGTGGGGGCTCCGAGGCGGCAGAGCCAGGCACGCAGGGGGCGCCAAGGAGGCCCTCCTATCGGCCGGTGCCTGGAACAATTGGGGGTTGGGGTTGGGGTGGGGGCTGGAAAGAAAGGCAGACCTGGAAAAAACATGCAGCCCTCAGCTCCAACGGGTCCCGCTCCAGTTAGGGAGGCTGGAGTCTAATTCGGGGTGTACCCTTTGCAGGCTCCTGCTGGGCTTGCCGGGCCGGGTGGGGCACGGAGAGTTCCACCTGCCACGCCGGCTGCGGCGGTACAGGTCAGATGAGGGATACTGCGTCGGGAGCTCCCTCCTGAAGACCCCTGCAGCTGTCTCTCAGGCCTGTCAATCTAGATAGACTCCCTCGCCCCTCATCTCCACCCCAAATCTCAGCCACAGAGTTGCCTGAAGCTCAAGGTGACCCTGAGCCTTCCAGATGGACACAGCAGTGACATCCAGGAGTGGTGGGGGGACTCAGCTCTGGAGCACCCGCCAGTCTGGTGATGACTGGTCCCTGGCGCTCCCCCAGTGGCCCTCCTCTGAGGCAGGGACTTTCAGGGACCTCTGCGCCAGCGAAGTGAGCCAGGAAACTAACCCCTTTGTGGTCTGCTGCCGGGAAGTGCTGCCACTCAAGTGTCCCCAGACCTCTCTACGGGTTCCCAATCTCAAACCTGGTTGAGGCCACCCAACGACCAAACTGGAAAAGGGGAAACGTCTTATATGTGCCCTGCCCTGGGCATGACAAGGACTCCGAATGGGAGCCTCACCTTGGGCCTCTCCAACCTGGCCCTCCGACTGCATCCTCTCCCCCAGGCAGCCGCACTCTTATGTCCAGGACAGGCCAGAGTGGTGTCCCCTGCATATTCACCATCATCAGTTGCTGGAATTTCCTGAATACCTACCATGTGCTGTGTCTGCCTCACATCAGTTGGTTAATCTGCAAACAACCCTGTGCCTAGGTCTTCTATGAATCTCTTTTTAATTTTTTTAAGTGGTGCTGGGGATGGAACCCAGGCCCCATGAGCTATAAGACAAGGAAACAAGAGCAGGGAGGAGCTGAATCCAGGGTCAGGACTAAGGGGAGGCCGAAGTACCAAGGGCACTTTAGGGTGGTACTTACTCTTGGGAGCTGGTTCTGCACTTGCACTGCGTAGACTGGTACTTCAGACACCTCCTTTGCTCACCCTATAGTCTGGTCCAAACCCAGACACCAGAGCCTGCCAACTCACCTGTTCCACCATCTCCTCCACCTGTCTGGGGTTTCAGCCCCTGGGGACCTCAAACAGTCTGTCACTTGACATCGGTGTCTGGGAAGAAGGTGGGGCTCAGGCACTGGCATCCTGACCTTCTAGGCACCCCCTGAGAAAGCCTGTTTCTGTAATTAGGGGTGTTCACCAGCTGAAGCAGGATCTGGTTTCCTGGCTTGGGAGCTGGGACTGACAGTTCCCACCTCTGTCTCACAGCCACCTTTGGCTCTGCCCCAGCTGCCACCTGGCTCCCAGGCAATGCAGCAGCCTCTGCCAGGGATACTGGTGTCTTTGGCAGGTGCTGGGCAGGTGTGAGCAGTTCTTGGAGGAACCTGCTATTGAGGGCTGAATCTAAACCCCACCCCCAGGCAGCCCTCCTGGGCACCAGCTTCTATCCTGATGGAGTCATCAAGACCAATCCTTTAGTATACAAAGAGGCAGCCAGCACAGACAGGTTAAGTGATTGGTCCAGATCACATAGCAACCTAACAGCACCACCCAGGGTCCCTACTTCCCTCTGGTGCCTCTTCCTATGTGGCAGAAGAGCTAATCATCAGCACACAGTTCCAGGACAGGCTGGAACAACTGCCCTTTCAACACTTGAAGAATCGGCCTAAGACCCTATGTGGTCATATGTACTTCTAACTAGAAGCTGCCCATCTTCCTGCCTGCCTCTTTCTTGGGAGTGGAGCAAGGAGCAAGGAAGCAGCAGCTCCCACAGAGATGCTTCTCTCTTTGGGCTTGGGCCCCAGTGCATCTTAAACTCCCAGTTCTGTCCTGACTCACTGCCCTCGAATGCCTAGGAAAATGGAGGAAGGAGACAGACAAGCCATGAGCAACTGCTAGATATTGGGGTCTACTCTCGGTGTTTTCTCTGTTGCCCATCAATTTCCTACTATGAGGGAGACACAGCCCCATTCTATAGATGCAGAAACTGGCTGGAGAGTGAAAGTTACCCAAGGACATACGGTTTGGATAGAAAGTCAACCCCCTCTGATTCCAGAGCCCCAGCCTTTTGGACTCCACTTGGTAGAAAGAAGAGACCAAAGCTTCCCAGATGCCAAAGGATGCTTCCATGAGTGCAGACAAAAGGAAAGGGGGACTGGTAGAACTGACTGCACAAGGCTGAGCTTCTATCTGGGTGACCAAGTGTATCGGGGCCCAGCGGCCCAGCCGTAAGAACCTGGAGCTGCACATAGGTGAAGCACAGAGCAGCCCAAAATCTTGGTGTTAACTCTCTGAATGACACTATTTGCACAAGAAAACACCTACTCCAGGGGAAATCTATGCCAGGGTAGGGATGGGGTGGGCAGGGAGATCCCTACTCAGCAGTCAGGGGCATGCAATTTGTGTGGGTGACTCACAAACACACACCCTCTTGTGGGCTGGCTTGCCATCTGTATGTGAATGTAGCACCAGGGTAGTGTCCCTGTTCGCCATCGCCCCACATGAGGGAGCCTGGCTTTATGGACCCCCACCCTGCACAGGAGGTCACTTCTAGCCTTGCTGGAGTAGGGCTGTCCTCTTCTGGGATAAGGACAGGATCACTGCTGAAACAAATTTCTCTCCTTGTCCCTGGCCAGAAGCAGCCCTCCCTGCTTGGCCAGACAATCCAAACTCCAATCAAGGAAACAGAAAGACACTAAATACTTGGCTGGCCATGGTTCGGAGCATGTTGGGGCAGAGAGTGGGGTCACAGTGCCACAGACAATGGCCTTACTTGTGGGAAGCACTGGAAGACGCAGAGGTGGCTTGGACCAGAAGCTTTTGGCAGCTGCCCCAGGGCTGAGGAATCACACCTCTGTCCTTTAGCCCAACCAAAGCACATCAGCCAGCATGCCTGGCTCCTGTGGAGGGGAGGACCCAGGGAGGCCTTCTGGGTGGGGCTGGGTTGCAGGGGGAAGAGCTCTGGAGAACAAGGTGGGGATGGGCATCAGTAATGGGGTCTGGACAGAGCCAAGGGGCTGGGATGTCAGGTGGAGAGCATACTGGTAGGGTCAGGTGGCACCAGCTTCTGCAAGCAAGGGAGCTACAGTCTGCAAACCAGAGCTGTCCTGATAACGCCCAGTGCACCAGCCCAGGAGCATACCCAGCCTCTTGACAGATCAGCTGGTGATGCAAAGCAAGGGAGGTTGGGGGTTTCCCTAAGGGCTCTTCAGGCCCCTGACTCAGACTTCACCTGCAGGCATTGGGGAGTCACGGAAAGCAGGATGCCAGTCCAGATGCCAGAGGACTTGGTGTGAGAGGAGGCATAGAAGAAGGGTGAGTGGGAGTGGCCACCACAGTGGTCAGGTGAGCCAGGTAAGGGAAAATGGAGCTGAGGATTGGCAGGAAGGCATAGGACTTGAGGGACACAGCAATGTCACAAGTAGGACTGAGCTAGAGGACTTGGTGACAGATTAGATGTGAAGCGTGAAGGAGAAAGGAAAGCCAAGGTTTTCAGCCCCAGGCTGGGGAGAAGCAGGCAGGGGATGGTAGGTCCCCTGTGAGCATGGGGAGAAGGACAGGGCTGGCTTGGAATAAGATGGTGCGATGTGTATGTGCACAGACACACAGGTTCCCAGATGGCAGCTAAGCTCAGCACTGTGATCTTCATCTAGAGCAGGGGCCCCCCATCCAAGCTTAGGCCTGAACCTGCAAGTCTGGGGCTCAGAGCAGCCACAGGCAGGAAAAAGGGATGTAAGTCAGGAGGGGCCCGTGGGCCCAGGGAGGCCAAGGCAGTTGCTCCTAGGAACCAGGTGCTTGGTATCTAGATCGATGCAGTCCTGGGCTCTGAGGATGGCCCTTCCCAACATGGGCACGGTGGGAGCAGGAAGGCTGGCCAGGGGATCTGCCTACTCCTGGGGCAACAAGGCATTCCAAACGCAGCCCAGCCTATGTAAGAGGTAGGTGAGAACGGGGTGTCTCTAGCCCTGGAAAATGATGACCTCCTCCCCACCCAACCGTGCCTACTTGGGAATAGGAGTGGACAGAGGGGTCTAGATCAGCCCTGAGGAAGGGGCCAGGGTCAGAGTAACAGGAACAAGGGCAAACTGTTGGGGTCAGGATAGACAATGCCATAGCTTGGTGCCCCTTAGTTCCTGATGCCCCTCCTCCTCAGGCGTGTAGGGGTCTCTGTGACAGGAAGCCCCCTGGAGTAGACAGGCCTGTGTGCCAGTTGTGTGACTGGCAGGATATAAAGGGGACAATCTGATGAGACAGGTGGGTGCCTGTGTGTGCGGACACAGACGGGTCCTGCCCAGGAGCATTTGTGCTGAAGGGTCAGGCTTTGTGTGAGGTGGTGATGTGCCAGATCGGGGGATGAGGATGGGCACATGACCTGGGGAGGGCAGGCTGCAGGGTTCCATTTCACTGGCCCCTCCGCCTGCCCAGCTGGTTGTCCCTCCCTAAGCCACTCACAGAAGCATTTTTCACCCGCTGCTGTTGCCGAGGAGCTGATGGGCGGGTGTGGGAGGAGCTGGGGTCACCGCAGGGCCAGCCTGCCTGGGCATCCACATGTGCCCAGAGCCTGTGGGGCACAGCAGGAAGGGTCCCCGGAAGAGAAGGAGGGTCCTTTCCTACCTCTGTCCCTCTGGGCAGCTCCTATCACAGACCTGAGAGTCAATGCCGGAGGCAGGGTGTGCTCCCGGCAGCTCTGCGGCGCCCATGCCCACCTGCTAACCCTGGGCAACCTCACGCCAGGCCCCAACAGGTGATGCAGATCCCGTACCCCACGGTCCCATTGCAATCCAATCCTTCATTCCTGCCTTCAGGGCCCTGGCTCACCAGCACCTGTCACTCATACCTATACGTGCTCACCTGTGCAACAGCACACAATCGCCACACACGTGCAGCAGCCCAGCCTTCACACATGCATCTGTCCACACGCACACACACACACACCAATGCTGCATACATCATGCCAACCCTTCTATCACTCAGGCACACATGTCAACCCACAGCCCTTACACGTGCTCACGTGGCAACATGCAGCTATGACCACACAGTCCTCTTACACACATCCGACTCAGTAAACATTTCCTAGGTACCTACTTGACGTCTGGCAACACCTCCCCTATGTGTGGAAGGCCTAACACCACCAGCTTACCATGGTCAACGGTGCAACCCACACCCCGCCGAGTGTTCCTCTGGGGAGCTGCACACATACCCCTAACACACACACGTGTGCAGCATGAACACACACCCATGGCAGCTCAGCCTTGCAGCTTGGTCAGAATTAGAAGGGAATGTTATGGAGAAGACAGGTTTGTTGAAGTGAAGATCTGGGGGTGCTGATGGAGAAGGGAGATAAGTGAGATGGAGAAGAGGGAGGACTGAGAGGGCAGGATGGGGGCAATCAGGTAGTGGGCACAGGATGTATTGCGCAGACTCTTCAAGGAACCAGCCATCAGGCTCAATCATCAGGCTGCTCTCTGAGCTCTCACTCATTGATCTCCAATCAGTCTGGAATTGCAGTTCAGGAACCCCAAGATCCCCCAGAACACCTCTGTGATGAACCGTGGCCTGGTCAGACTGGTGGGCAAACCTTCACTTCCCCTCCACACCCCTGTTCTGAGGGCATCTACAATTCAGGGCAAGCTCCATGCCCCCTTGAGCAGACAAATGACACCCCCCACAAGCTCAGCTCTGCTGAGTGCAGCGGGGCAGAGATCAGGAGGCCCCCACAGCTCTGCCTCGGTGGAGGTTCCAGGAGAGCAGACAAAGGATGCAGGGTAACTTCCTCCTCCAAAGCCCCCTCACCCGAGGGAAAGGAGGTGGGCCAAGGTCTGAGCAGGTTAGGTGGCCAGCCAGACATGCAGGGAGAAGAAAGGCTGGAGTTTCAAGAAGGTGAAGCCCACTGTGCACGACTTCAGCCTCCCCCGGTGGTCGGGGAGGCTGGGGAGCCACAGCACTGGCCACAGGGGCTCTGGTGCTCTGGCTGTGCAGGCTGCAAGAGCTGGGGGCTGCTGCATGCGCCTCCACGCCTGAGTGTGTGCGTGTGTAAGCGTGTGTCACAGGGACAGGAGGACACTGTGTTCTGGACGTGGGCAGAGGCCAGGTGCCAAGCTGGGAAACTGTGAGTGGCTGTTGGGGCAGAAGCTACTGTGAAGAGGTGTCTTAAACACCCCTCTTCTTCCATTTTCTGGGCAACGGCATGTGGTCAAAACCCTCTCATCTTTGCATCCTCAAAGTCAGGCTTCTCGGGGTTGATCCAAACCCCGAATCTTGCTCTGGGGCCGGGCAACCAGCAAACTTCCCCCACCCAGAGGCGTGGGGCGTCTACACTCGCCAGCCCTGTGCGTTGACAGCTGTTCCCGGACTTGGCAGAACCCAGGCTTCCGGGAGAGAGCGCGGGGAAGCTGCGCAACAGCGAGAGGCTGCCCCCGCGTCCCGCCTCGCAAAGTTTGGCCTCCGGGGGCTCCCCGCCGGTCCGGCAGCACAGGTCACGGGCCCCCACCACCACCGAGTGCTCCCGGCGTTCGCGCGCACGGTCCCCCGCAAGCCTCCCCAGCGCGCGCGCGGCGTGACTCACCCGAGCCGCGGAGCCAGGCGGCGAGGACGATGCCCAAGAGTGCTGGCCACAGACCGGGCCAGACGGCCATGGCCGCGAGCGGGCGGGCTGGGCGCGGGGCCCCGCGGGCGGGAGGGAGGCTTTCAGCGCCTCAGCCTAGAGCCCCACCTCGGGGCGCCCCCGGGGCCCATGCCAGCGGACTGCGCTGCCTCCGGTCGGCCGGCTGCTGGGCGCACGCGGCGCGTGGCTCCCTTGGGCACCCGGAGCGCAGCAATGCAGCCGGGGCGGAGCGCAGCGCCAGCCGCGCCGCGCACCGAGCCAGCCACCAAGCAGAGCCCGCAGCCGGGGAGCGGGCCGGCGGGCGCCGCAAAACCCGGACTGGAGTAACGGAATGGGGTTGTGGCGGGGCGGGGCGGGGGAAAGGAAGGAGGGGCCGGGCCACCCCGTTTGGCACGCGCGGGCCACCCCCACCGCCGGGGATCCCTCCGGGCGATGCCTGAGGTTCCCCTAGGGAGGGGGCTGGGGTGGTGAGCGTGGAGGTCTCCCACCGCCCCTCGCGGTCTCCAGGGACGGGGACCGGAGTCTGAAACCCGGAGTGGATTACTTCTCTGGATCTGGGCTCTTGGGGGCCCGCCAGTCTGTGCACAGGTGGCCCGGGAGGGGCCCAGGGCTGCGGCGACCCCGGTGCGGAGCCAGCCTGCGGAGAGCGGCCCAGGGCTGGGGTGCCCCGGACAGGTTCCGCTGCAGTCCTCGCTCTAGTCCTCGCCTCCCGGCCGCGCTCAGAGGCTGTCGGCGCGCCGCGTAAGCTGCCAGCCGGCGGCTTGGATAGGGGACTGCGGGAGAGCTCGGGGGCCCCAGCCCACGCGCAGAGCTGCCCAGGGCCTCGGTGACTGGCAGGCCAGACTCGGGGCCACCCATAGTCCCAGCACGCAGCCTGGTAGACTCCAGGGACAAGCGTAACAGCTTGACCCAAGGTTTTCCTAGCCCACCGCGCAGTTCGCCGAAGAAAACAACCTTAGGGCGCAGCTTGAGACAAGTCGCGCAGTGTTTGCGCCGGGAGAGCGCACGGCTCTTAAGATGTGGGCGTGAAGGAAAGAGCTGGGCTTTGGGTGCTAAAAAGTCCTGAGGTAGGGTCTAGAGGTCTCTGGCTTCTGGTTCTGTGACCTTGGGCAAGTCACGTCGTCTCCCGGAGCTCCAGCAATGACCGCGGCTGGAGTCTCCTGTTCCCCGCCCCCATTCCCTAATCCGGTTAAAATAAACAGAGGGCTGCCTTGAAGGAGAAAGGAAATGACAAACGCGCGCCTTGTGCATCGGGCGACTGATCTGAAAAGAAAAGGATGCCACTCTGGGTCAGGAGGAGAATGAGAAGGGTGAGGGCAGGGTCGCGAACTCGAACGCCTACAGGGCCGGTCGATAATATAAATTGGTGCTGCAGGCTAGGTGAAATAAGAATGGTCTTGGCTTCCACAAAGAGATATGAGCTCTCCTATATTTCTTGAGACACGAGGCCCTCTCTCGGTCTGTCTTTTGTTTCCCACTTTTGATAGAGAAGGGTTATAAGAAATGTTTTGCTTCTCTCTTAACTCTACTATAAAAAATGTCAGCCAAAGCCCCAGATGTGAGCCTGGGCCCCAGTGCCAGGAAGGGACGGGCGACACTGAGGACAGGGCACATTTAAAGGGCCAGATAGCGCTTCTGCTTCAGGTGCCAGTTGTGGGAGAGGGGATTGGAACCCAGTATGGCTCTATCTTGTCAATAGAGACCACTGAACGTGAAATATCTTGATTTTCATTTTTTTTCAGCACTGAATCCAGGGCCTTCGCATTGAGCTACACCCCCAGCCCTATTTTATTTTTTATTTTGAGACAACATCCTACTAAGTCACTAGATAGCCTATGCTGGGCTGGAAACTTTCAACCCTCCTGCCTCAACTTTCTAGCATGCTGGGATTAAAGGCATGAGCCTCCATATCCAGCTTGATTGTTAAATTTTAACTAATAAAAAAAATTTTTTTTGTAACTGCATGTGAGCCCAGATGAAAATGTCCACCAGCTTCTCCTTTTCAAACTCTGTTTTGGAGGCTGCTTGTGTTTCTGCAGTATCAGGGGGTCCTGATCTAATCAGGAAAGAGAGAGAAGGTAAGGGGGGGAGGAGTTGGGAGCAGCAGTGGGTATTCACTGACACCAACACCTCTCTCCTCATGTCCTGCAGGAAAGAGGTGGGTTGGAGAGGTGACACAGTGGCAGCGCCTGCATTTGAGGCCCAAGGTATGGGGGAAATGATTAGGACCTGGAGTTTGGGAACTAGAAGCAGGTGATTGAGGATGCAGGAGTAGGATGGGGGCTGGGATATAAGGTGACATTATAATGGTGTTTGCTGCACACAGCTATGTCCTTGCCTACATTTATAGTTTGACTGGACCCTCCCATCCAATTCTGTTAAATCAACACTGTTTCCATTATACAGATAAGGTCGCTGAGGCTGGGGGAAGGAAACGCTTCATGATCAGTGTTTATTCTATGACTTAGAACCAAGTGAGATGGGCCTCTGTTTTGGGTTAAGTGTCCATACTCATACTTCTTCCTGTAGTTTCTGCTCTGGGATTAAAATTTGGGAATAAGATTTGGGATACGGTAAATCTTCTTTTTGCTATTCTGTTCAGTTCAGCTGCTTCGTTCACTTCTCTGCCCATCTCTCTTCAGCCAGAATAGAGGTTTGTGTAGCACCAGAATAGATTAGGTTATATCACAGTGACAAATAGTCCCCAAATCTCAATAGTTCGAATCAACAAAGGTTGATTTCTCATTTGTCCATCCTGGATCTACTGCTCTAGGACATCCCTCACTCAAAAACTCTGGATAATAGCACTTTCTGGAATATTGTTGATCATGGGGACAGAGGAACAGGGAACTCTAGAGGCAGATTGCTAGCAATCAATTGCTGAGCCCAGAAAGGACATGTGTCAATTCCATTCACAACTCATTGGCCAGAATTTGTCCCAACCAAGAGAGCCAGGAAGTGCAACCTGACTATGTTACTGTGTGTCTGAGGGGCAAAGCAATTGATGACCACGGCCTGCAGGTCCCCTGTAATCTGGCCTCTGCCCACCTCTGCAGCTCGGCCTAGGCCCCTGTCATAAGGGCCTCTTTTTTATTTCTCCAACATTTAAGCTCTTCCCTACTTCCAGACCTTTCCATTTGCTTTTCTTCCTGGAGCACTCTGTCCTCAGACCTTCATATGACTGATTCCTTTCTGTAGATAATAGGAAACCTCAGCTCCACTGTCCCCTTTTCTGTGGTCCTAAGAGTCATGTCAGAAGGCTGGATGGCCTTGCAGGAAGGAGGGGTAGACTTCTCATCTGAATTCCACTTATGACTTCAAGTTGGAGAGCTGCCAGAGAAAGTCTTATCTCAGACCCACAGGTAGGATGGCCCAATGGGAAGGTCTCAATCAGCTGTTGGCCAGTAACATCACATTCCTAATACCCACTAGATGGGGAACTCAGAGCCTGTGGTGAAGCCATCTTTGACATGGAGATGCACTGAAATGTTTGTGATGCTGGGTAAAATGCAGATCTCCACATCCTGCCATATCCTGATTCTGACTCAGTATGTCTGGGGAGGCATCTAGGAATCCATGCTCTTCCCAAGATTCCCCACTCCTTACCTGCTCTTCCTATTACTGCAAATGGCCTCAAGACCCATCACACTTTGGGAAACACTGCCCTCGGTCTTCACTATTCGTTCTGCCAACAACTATGTGTTTCCTATTTACCCTTAGGGCACTGGTTTCCTGCAACTAGATGCAGAGACTTAAGTTCATCCCAATTATAGTCCATCATATTGCATCTAATCCCTCTTTTCCATATGGAGCTGTCTAAGGATGTGGGTGCTGTCAGGCAGGATACTTGCTATTTTCTTCAGCTTCCTGTCATTCTCAGATGAGATTGGGAAAGTTATAGACTTCAACCAAGTTCTTGCTGAAGAAGTTGCTGAAGGCAGAAGCAAGGACAGAGCCCAGTAGCTCCACACTCAAAACAGCCTTGCAGATTACACTGAGAGCAAACATTTAATTCATGTTTCATCTACTCGAGAAACCTATGACTGTACCATCACTCAACTCACATTTCACTGCTGCATCCACAAAAATAAACAGAAGAATTCTATGGAGTTCCAGGCACAGAGGCTCCAGCTTTGCCCTGACCTACCAGTTCTATAACCCAATGAAACAAGAAACTAGTTCACCAGACAGGATTTATTCTTGGAAAACCCATACTGAGCCTTGATAGTCCTTACCCTAGTCTAACCATTCAGATCTGTCTACGGTTCAGCATCTAGCTTCCATCTACTGAAGCATTTTCCTGTCTCTCCTTTGAGGGACTCTACCTCCCCACATTCAGTGCACAAGACTCTTGTTCCAAAAGATGGCACATGCTTTTATCCACTGTTCCCTGAACCACAGCGATTGGTTCAAGGATGGGTATGTGACCTGAAGCAGCCTACTGAGGCTCATTTCTGAGAATTTTGTTGGAGTTAAGGGAAGAAAAATTTCATTTTATTGCTGGACTTGAAGCAGTAAAGAGATGATCTTGCCTTGAAGGTGCCGTTGCGTGAGGCACATGTACCTGAGACTAAAGCCTGGACAGAGAAAAGCAGACACAGAATCCTGGTTTATTATTCAAGCCCCCTGAATCTAGTTCCTTCTGAAACTGTTAGGAATGGCTTGGGATTTTTCAGTTACATCAGACAACACATTTCTTATTTTGTTGTTTAAGCCCATTTGGGTTTCTGTCATTTGCATCAGAAAGAAAGATACAGAATTATCCTTCATAAAAATCTGTTCTAGAGCCTTGCCCCGGATAAAACAAGCATTTACTACTGACTGCTGTTTGCAAGACTTACTGTCATCCAGTGGGAGGATCTACAGTTTATGGAGAGACATCAGTGGTCCTTTCCATTTTTATTGAGGATGAGGTGAGAGCCAGGTCATAAGAGAAGTGAAAGATACATGAGGGTTAAGAGAGGAGAGAGAGCTGGGTGTGGTGGTATATGCATGTAATCCCTCAGAAGGCTGAGGCAGGAGGCTGAGGCAGGAGGCTGAGGCAGGAGGATCACTCTGAATTTGAGGCCAGCCTGGGCCATATAAGTAAGATCAAGGCCAACCTGTACTACATAGTGAAACCCTGTCTCCAAAAATTCCACCAAAAAAGAGAAGAGAGAAAACTAGAAACAAGCCCATTCAAAGGGCCCCCAGCAACATCACACACACACACACACACACACAAACAGACACGCACACATAGAGTATATCTGCACCCACTCAGTCTTTACACCTAACGCAGGTATACCTCCCACACTCAGCTCACACCCAGACACACTAGGCAAATGAACAATCTATACAGGTACACATGTTCTTTGTATATAGTTACATATACATACATGCTCTTCTACATCTCTCCATCCCATTCCTGCACAGACTGTTCACATGTCCCCATCCGCCACAAGCCCCACACTGCTGAGAACTTTGTGCCTGGAGCTCTCGGCTGGTCTGGGAATGCCTCCATAGGAGAGCTGCTCTGCCCTCACTTTGGGGCTGCTGGGACAAAGGACAGTGCCTAGCATTTCTTGAGAACTCGCCGCATGTGCAGGACAGAAGTCAATCCATTACCTGATTTATCTCTTCCAATTCACACAACCCCCTGTGAGTAGATGCTATTATTTCTTCATTGTATAGATACAAAAACTGAGGCACAGAGAGGGGTTGTAACTCATCAGGTAAGGGTGGAACAAAGGTTTAAACCTAAATGCTGCTCCAGAAATGTTCGGTGATTGAAAGAATGTTCAGTGTAACAAACGGTTTTATTAGAAACGCATGCTCCTGTGATGCATGTGTGATCACACACGCACACACACACACACACACACACACACACACAGAGGGAGAAAGAGAGAGAGAAAGAGAGAGAGAACCTTTCCCAGTTCTATTAGCTCCTTAGCATTTCAGACTCTGAGGTTTCCCTGGCTACAGTCCCCTTTTCTAGTTTCCCCACTGGGCACTCTCAGGCAGGTTTGGAGGTGAGCAGTTCCCTGCAGAGGGGCCTATGTTGAAAGGGAGCGGGTGGGAAATTATCAAGAAGGAGCAAGAGGAGAAGTGGAGAAGGGGGGTAGACCAAGCAGAAGCCTGGCATTGTGCCCTCTGCAGATGACCTGATGAGCATTTTGCAGAGTTAATTTCATTAGCGTCTCTGGGAGATGAACAATTAGCAAGATGCTCTGATGCCTTAAAAGCTTAAGAGAAGGAGAAGGATGCCTTTCTTGCTTCCCCACCACACTACAGCATCCTCCCACCCCTACTCTCCTCCATCTCCATCTTTCATTCACGCTCATCCCATCTTTCCTTCTCGTGCTGTTCCACCCTCAAGGAGCCACTTCTATTCCCAGCCAGCCCACCCTGCCTGGCTGTGCCTCCTCTCTCTTGCAGGCTCCCATCTACCCTGAAGTGGCCTCTTGCTGGAGATCTGTCCATGCCATATCAATTGGTCCCCTGTGTTCTGATCACTCAGACACCCAGGGCTGAAGCTTGGCTTTGGTCCAGTCCCCCAGAGCCACTGCTTTGCTTTGGCACCCAGAGAGGGCGGGGCCAGCTAGGAGTCCTCCGTGCTTGATTGATTTTGCTATCAGGTCCTTGGTAGTTTCCAGTTAGGGTGCTAGTGTGGATTGGGCTCCTGTTGCAACTCCAGGGCTGGACAGGTAGGCTGGGCAGGGGTAAGTTGCCACCTCCTGTCCTGGTACCTCACATACCGAGTCCCTGGGACTAGGAGGAGATTGGAGCTCATAGAAGTGAGGCCTGGGTCAGCATGACTTTGTCACCCAGATGGAAAACAGGACTCCAGACACCTGAGTCAGGGTTGTTGTAGATCTCAGCTGTGTGGTCTTGGTGCTGGGGACACCTCTTATTGTGCTTTGTGGGGAGTCAGTGCCAGCACAGGGAAGTCCTGCCAGCCAGGTCTCAGTCTTCATGGTTGTGCTTCCAAGTTCTCCAGGATGAAGAAGACGCTCAAGGTAGACTCTCTCCTGTCAGACTAGATGGTCCCTCGATGGTCCTGACCTCCTTTCTACCCTTGCTCCTCTATTCCATCAGGGCCTGAGATTCCCCTGGAGGTTGCTAAGACAGGATCTTTACAAGGAGGGGGCCAGATATCTGTATTTTAGGAGCTGAGTCCTATAGGCCGAGAACCCAGCAAGCACGTGGGCAGGGATGGCAGAAGAACTAAAAAAATATGCTGTAGCCCAAATTCTCATCAGGGCCTTGTCACCCTCAGGGGTGGACACTGGTTCTTTGAGGATGAGGAGGTAGGTGGGAAAATCTCTCTTTCGCTACAAAAAGCACAGATGTGTAAACTGTACACAAGCACATACGCAGTGTATCTGTGGTAATATAGTTTCAGAGGGGGTGACTGAGTAAAAAATGTCTACAAAGGCTTCTTATGAGGGCAATAGTGAAAAGTAAGTTGAGAAACACTGCTTACCACTGACAGGTCCTAAGAAGCACAAGAACACAACACACACGATCCTACACCTGGTGACACACATAAATATACAGCCTTACAACTGGTGATACGCACACACACATCCCCACACCTGATCACACACACAATCCCGTACCTGCTAACACACATACACACACAATCCCACACCTGGCAAAACACACACACACATATAATCCCACACCTGGTGACACACATACACACACACACATTAGATCTGGTGATACACACATAACCTCCCAGGGACACATACATGTATGTATATAAAACCTCACACCCGGGGATACAGACACACATACACATGGACATGCAAGCACCCAGAAACATACAAACCCACATCTAGGGACACACACATCGAGACACAGAGATATACTTCACACTTGGACATGTATGCACACATGCACAAGCCCTCATCCAGAGACACGTATATCCTCATGGAAACACATACGTCATATCCAGATGCATACACACACACAAACAGGCCAGGCACACACATATGCATAACTCACATCCACATATGCACACAAAAACCTCACGCTGGGACACGCACGCCAGCACATCCTACACATTCTCCCTCACACATATGCAAATGCCCACGCTCACCTTCAGCCGCCCACACAGACATCAGGAGACTCCAATAACATGGCTACGGTGAAGAGGAGACCAGGTTAGGATGTTAATGAGATTTTAAGCAAATAAATATATAAAAACTCCTTTACAAAACGCCTGATTTCTTATTAATTTGACCTCCCTGGCCTTGTGCTTCTAGAGAACAGAGGAGCCATGCAGCTGACTTCATGCGTGAACATAGTACATGTGGGTGGGTGCACACATATGTTCTGGTTGCAGCTGGAGAGGTTTCCCCATGCAGATGTGTGTGTCCAAGCATCCAGGAGCATGGGGAGTGTGGGCTGCTGTTGGCCTCAGGTCAGGAAGGAGTTGTGCCCACGCAGCTGACTCTGGGGTCGGAGGCAGATACTGTCAAGGCTCAGAGAACTCAGTCTTCAAATTCTCCCTGTTCATCGTGGTGTTGCTTACTTTTGCCAGCACTCAGTGCGCCCTCCAAAAACACATGCCAAGTGAGTGAGTGAACAAACAAATGTAGTTTGCAGAGCCTCTCGACTTCTGTTCTCTCAACTAAACCTCATAAATTGCCCTGAGACTTGAGTAGCTTTGTGGTCACTTGACAGATGAAAAAACTGAGGCTTGGAGCAGCGAAAGCAGCATGTACACCTCATTGTCAGCCAGTGGTCACTGAGCACAAGCCTTTTGGCTCCCAGGCTTTGCACAGGCATTGGCTCTGCTGTGGGTTTATGGGAGACCCAAGTTGACTTCGCTGTGGTTGACTCTGTCCAGCGAGTCATCTGCAGAAAGGCTGATGCAGAGGCAGCCTTGTTGGAATCCAGCACCC
>RJWM01005357.1:0-92894 GCA_004363535.1 Dasyprocta punctata
TTTGTTTTTGTTTTACTGCTTACAAAAATTCTTAAAGATAGCAAAAAGAGTCACTATCTTACATATTTGAGATTTTTTATGTGGCCACTTGTTGTGTTAGAGCTCTCTAGGGAGACAGAATCAATAGAAAATTTATCCATAATTATGCAAGGAATTGGATGAGGTGGGCTGACAGCATCAGAGCCACAGTGGCCATCTGCTCTGTGGAGAGCCAGAAGATCCAGTAGCTACTCAGCACCACGAGATGGAAACTGCAAAACTAGAGGGACCAGGGATGCAGCACCAATCTAAGGTCCAAGGTCTGCAGGCTCCCTGGAGAATTGCTGATGTGAGTCTGTGTTGGAAGGCTGAAGAAGCTGGTCCTATGTTCAAAGAGATGGCAGCAAAGGACACACCCACTCAGGAAGATGGAAGGTTTTCAAAACCAAGCACAGTTCCTTCTTGTTTTTCTTTTTTATTCCATTCAAGCTACCAACCACTGGAACCACTAACAACTAGAGTGGGTCACCCTCGCTGTTTGCTGGCTTCCATACCAGTCATCCACAGACACACCCAGAATGAGCCTTTACTAATGTTCCAGGCACTGCTTATTCTAGTCATGTGGACATATCACAGTTAACAGGCACGTTGGTTTATTCCATTTTCTTCCTATGCCCACTCGGGGAAATATAGTAATTCAGATATGATTACTAGATGGCATAAATGACCAAGATAATGAGTGTAATCATGAATGGCTCTGATATCTAAAATGATATTTTATCAAGTGACTCTACTGTTTGTACTGGAAAATATTTACTGCTTTGCTGTCATAAAGAGTAAGTAATCAAGACATATCAGGTAGGCCCCCAAACACCAGCACATCTAATCTTGTTGATGCCTAAACTGATGGCAGTAGAGCTTATTTGCTCAGAAACATTATTCACTGTTGGAATGGGATTGCATTTAGCAATAGTAAAAGAAATAGCTACAGCTTCCATTTATTAAATACTTCATTTTACCAGGTAAAGACATTTTCTAAGCAATTCTACAAGTAAGAGATCTCATTGTATAGATAAGAAAAATGAGGCTTAGACAGGAAGCAACTTGCTTAAATTACTTGGAAACTTCAGACCTGATTATCAAACCCAGCTCCTTTTGATTCTGTGCAGACTTCAAGAGTCAGCTCTGAAATTGCCTGGCTCCAGAACTTGTTGCTTCTCCTAGCTGTGCTTTCTACCACCCTCTTTCAAACTACACTGAATATATCCAAACTTCTTTTTGTAACTCCAAAAACCATAAAAGCTCTTTGTTTTTCTTCCTTCCCCTTTCACTTTCCAGCCTCTTTTACCTGGCGCACACTTTCAGGGCTCAGCTGAAATTTCACTTCCTTGGAAAACTGATTCCATGACAGTTTATCACCATGCCCAGATGTTGTTGGGTGGCTCCCTCTATGGGTTTCCAGAGTGACTTGATGTTCCCCATGTTAGAATGGATGATATGGCACAGTTATACCTTGCACACTTGTCTTCTTTATTTATTTGATGCAGCCTTGTCCTTTCATGCTGCTGTAATAAAATGCCATAAACTGGGCACCTTACGAGCATCAGGAATTATTTCTGAGTTGTGGGGATTATAAAGTCTAAGATCAAGGTGCTGGCAGCGCTGATGTTTATTGAGAACCTGTTTTATGGATGACTTTGTCCTCTGGCTGTGCGCTCACATCATGGAGAGGGATAAGAACTGCTCTGGCCCCTCTCTTATAGGGAGAATAATTCCATTTGTGATAGAAAAGCCCTTCCAAAGGCTATAGCTCCTAATACTATCATATTGGGAGTTAGGATTTCAACATATGAAATGTAGGTGAACACAGAGAGACTACTTACATCTTTGTCTGTCTGATTTATTGTTGTGCCTTCAGTGACTGGCAACTGGGAGAAATTCAGTATATAATGGTGGGATGAACAAATCAATGCATAAACAAATCAATGGCAACGTGTGGAGTAGAAATGCTTCATGTAGGAGACTAATGATTTATTTCCCAGCTATCTTTCCATACAAATGGCAAGTACCATCTTCTCCTTAATTCTACATCCAGGCTATCCCTACCTATTCACAGACATGAACTGGACATCTGAAAGGATGTGCTACATGTTGTTGGCAAAAATAGTCCTGGCTCACCTCAATAATATCTTTCACTCTTAAAAATATTTGCTATCTGACTTTTCTTTTAGCTTTGATGAAATAGAGTCTAATTTTCAAATATTTAGTTTTAAAATATGAGCTACAGCTGGACCTAAAAAAATCACACATACATCCTTTGAGGTCAAAGTCTCCTCCAGACATAACACACAGACACACACACACACACACACACACACTGTTATTTTCACTTGTGAGAAATTACCTCTTATAACTCCAGGGCACTGTAGAGCTTTTGTTTGCCATAATAAGTCACAGCCTCTTACATATGTTTCATTTCGCTTCTATCTGGATCTTTGTTAATCTGTCTGAAGTGGAAATTTCAGAACAAAGTGGTCATTAATAGTGTGGCTGATAATAGGTTTTATTTTTGTTCTTTTGTTTTGCCTTAAGAATCTAGCCAAAATACTTATTGGATAAAAAATAGGGGTCCCAAATAATCATTAAAAATCTTTTGATTTTTAAAAGAAATAATCAAGGTGTAGCTGTGACCTGTTTCCTGATCATAGGATTCAGTTCCCTAGATACAGATTTGTGTTATGCTACTTAGCCAAAGAGCAACTTGGGCATTTATCCAGGGTACTCCTCAAGGATCTAATATGTTAATTGAAAAGAAAAAAACCTTAGGAAATAACTTGACAAGCAAATAATTCATCCAATTAGAAACACATGGAATTATTTCCCAATCCTTTTACTGCAGATCTCAACTGCTTAAGCAACAGATATTTTTATTTTTTTATTTTTTTATTTTTTTAATTTTCATTTAAGAGAAAAAAAGACACATATAAGAAAGACAAAAAGCAAAAGAGACAAATAAACGACTAGAGTAAATGCACAACAGTAACATTATAGGTTTACAAAACGGTGATAGAAACTTGACAATGGTTGCAATATTATGTATCGTTATCTTCAAAATGGTTGTTTACATTAACAGATACAGACATGTAAAATTGATCTAATCATATGAGTATTAACTGTTCTTTCTCAATAACTAATACATTCAGCAGTATATTCATTTTAGTTATCTTACGTATACATATGTACAGATTTAGATCTTTTCCTTTTCCCTTCCCTCTTTCCCCCTTTTCCCTTCCCAATTACTTTTGCTCTTTGAGCACAACACATATTTTTAAAACAATCATAATTTCTCGAAGCACAAGCAAAATCCATCACAATTCCAAGGTAGAAAACAACAAACTGTAATTAAAACATCCTATAATATAATTCCCCTGTGGAAATTTCAGCACACTTAATGTTTTTTACAGGTAAAGAAACACTGTTTCCTGAGCTACCCTTCTAAATTCTCAAGTCCTCTTTTATCCTGCTGCCTCTGTAATATCGCCGATGAGTATAGCTTTCTCTGCCTGCCATCCTTCTCAAGGGATCCTCAGGATATACTTCAGCATGAAGCATCTCCTGACATACACTAGGTGGTTTTGTTTTCCTTTTCTTTCTGCTCCGTGACCTTGTTCATCATGATCACAAATGCAGTGTATGTTAAAAAAAAAAAAAAAAGTAACAACAGAGAGGAAGGATGCAACCCCTGGACCACTAGACTCTTTCTGTCTCTTTATGGTACATATTGTCCAAATATTGGATATTTTAGGTAATTCAATTTATACCTTAAAATAAGGATAGAAAACTGAAGTTCAGGGTGTTAGCTTGATAATTCTAGAGCACAAAAGGACTTGAATTTGAGAATCCCAATTCCTTGAGGATGATTTTAAAATAGTGTAAGGGGAGGGGAAAGGAGGGGAGAGACATGATGAAAATAACTGTTTGAACCAGTTAAAGGTTGAATCAGTCCAAATGATTTAATACAGACATACTGAGAAATACCCAAGGAGTTTGAGATGCCTAGAGAAGGACAAGAAATATTCCAGATGGCTGCTAGTGACTAGACCTGAATGAGCGGCTGTGTGTTGGATTAATTTCATTCACATATATGCATATATAAATACCCATGTATGCATATACACATGCGTCTTCTCAACTTAGTCTAAATCAATAACTTAAGGAGCTATCTTCTTTACTACTCGGTAATTAAGATAATTAAGATTTAACTCTCTTTTTTGTCAGCCCTATTATCTATGGTATTAGGGAGAACAGGATAAGGTGGGGCTAATTAAAACCCATGGCAGATTCTCCAATCTCACTTCAGGCAACTTCAGTTCTTTCCACCACTCACCTGAGCTACTTATAAAAAGTAGCGCTAGTAATAGCAGCTAAAAGTACCCTGATTTTTTTCTGTAAAGCTTCTGCTTCCCCTCTGTTAGCAATGCTAGGAATGATTAAATGCTCCCCCAAAACCAAGAATTTGAGAAAAGAAGATGACATCCAAATAAATCCCTGTTTAAAAAAAAATACCTTAAACTTTGTATTGGTATCATGGGTTACTTTGGAGGGAGCTTAGGTCAGCCCATTTAGAAAGAAGAGATTATTGAGAAAGGGTACTACATTTGTGGACAGTTCCAAGCAGCCTGTTATAATTTGTAAGAAAATTTGTCTCCCAGTTGCAGAGAAGTCAGCAATCTTCTTAATTCCATTTCCCATTGTGTAGCAGAAGAATAACCAACAGCTTGGTTCTGCATTCAGAAACATTAAGATAGGAAACAAAAGCATGCGCACATAAAACATCTCCATTCCATTGTCACTTTGCCAATGTATTGCCGCAGAAGGGTCTGGTTTTGAGTTACAGAGATATCACTTTCTCCTTTCAACTATAGTCATTGAGAACAGCACTAAAAAATGATCCTTGTCACAAGAGGGAACAGAATTTTCAGGCTGGGCCTGACCTTTGGCAAGGTCAAATGAATTCCAATGAGAATACATCCACTGGGCATGTTGGGGTGGGATTTATGTCTAGGAAAGGACTTAATTATGGTACAATGAGCAATTAAGATTTTATAAGTTAAAGGGACTAGCATGTGGTATTTTATAAGCATTTACTTCAATGTTTAGTTACATCCCAAATCTTACTCCCAAAAGAGAAGATGGAGAGGAATAAATAAAAAGTAAATTGTAGGCTAATATATCAACTAATAGAAAAAAGTATAGGCATCAACATGAATGAGAACATCAACTATCAGGGGAAAATACACTGTCAGTCAGATCCTTGCATTGGCCCTTTCTTCTGCATTTTTAATTCTTATTCTCCAAGTTGATAACTCGTGTCCTCTTTAACCCCACTTTGTTTTTTGTGGTAGTCAAAGCAAATATCACCGCTGGTCGATTCTTCCTGAATCTCAACTCTTTGATAATTTTATCTTTCTCCCCCTCCAGACCAATGGGCCGTTGCCAAAATTCTACAAGTAAAGGTCTATGAGTTTTGGAATTATTTAAGCCATAAAGATGTTATCTTTCTCTTGCTCCCCGTAACCAGACACACAGACTTTTCCTCCAACCCTGGACAAGCCAAGCTCCTTTTCCCTCTGTGCCTCCATCCCTGTTCCTCCTGTCACTGCCTAGTGAGCGACCTCCTCTGAGTCAGATCTCTCATAGGATTTTAAAGTGGGTTTCACTACCTCTAGCTTTGGTGAAAGTTATATACTTACCTAGCTGGGTCATGGGGTATATTATCATATTAAAAGTTCTGATAAATTCCTAGCGAGTCCTTCAGGCAATGGGTTCAATTTTTTTTTTTTTAAATTTCAACACAAGCTCAACTTTTAAAAAGGCTTTTATATTCCAATGTAGGAAGAAAACGAGCAGACCCCTGCTCGGCTGGCTCCACAGTGTTCTGCTCTCAATCCAAGTATCTTCTCTGAAAAGCCTTCTAGATTTTCCAGCCTAAAGCCACCTTTATTCCTCTCATTCTAGTGCATACCCTTGATTCATTTTCTTTGAAATAGCATCACCAATCAGAAAATGTTTATCTATTAAATTGCTTCTGTCTCTTGCATATACAATGTAAGTAACACCAGGGACCAATTTCTGTTTTGAATGCCTGCCATCTATGTCGATATCTCACAAATTAAAGGACTTCAAAATATTACATAATTTTAAAAACTGTGGGAGTGCTTACTTTATACTAGAACCTTTTTATTTCTCTCATGTAATTCTAACCCAGAGCTGTGTATAGACACCATCCCTATTTTACATGAAAGAAGTAAGTCTTGGAGATATGAAATAATTCTTGTAAATGGCAAAACCGAGATACAACCCCGGTAGATAGTCTATCTCCAGAGCGCACGCTCACAAATGCTGTTCGTTTCCTTCATACATTGGAATATAAAAGACTTTCTAAAAGTTTGAGCTTGTGTTGAAATTTCAAAAAAAAAAAAAAATGAACCCGTTACGTGCCTGCAGGACTTATTAGGAAGTTATCAGAACTTTTAATATGATAATGTACCCCATGACTTACCTAGATAAGTATATAATTTTCACCAAAGCTAGAAGTAGTGAAATCTACTTTAAAATCCTATGGGAGAGCTGACTCAGAGGAGGAAGCTCACTAGGCAGTGACAGTGGTAAGAAACCATAGGTTTCTGATTTATTTTGAAAGTAAAACCCAAACGATTTCCTGCTGCTGTGAGAGAAAATTCCAGAATGACTGAGTTTTTGGGGCTAGGAGGGAAAACATAATATCAAGATAGTGCGTGCTTATAGTTAGAAGAGACTCAAAGTGGAAAATCAGTTTAGTTTTGTGTATGGTGACTTAGAAACACCCTTAAAATTTCTGTTGTAGTCAGGGTTTGCCAGGGAATTGATTTAATACAAGACACGTAATTTATAGGATTATTTTATAATATTCACCCAAAAAATCAAATGCAGAAGAGTGCAAGAGATCTGTCTGCGTGGTGGAGACCAAGAATTTAGACAACAGCTTGAATCCCAGGGCAAGGTCCCTGCATGAGTCCTGCCAAGGCCTAGAGCCTCCAGCAATGTTTTCCATGAGTCCATATTAAGGATCTGCACTGGGAATGTCCAGAGGCCAGTGGTGGAATCTAGAAAACCAGGGCCAGCAGGGTGAAGGATCTGTGCCAAAAGGCTGAGGGATCTGCACTGGAGCCAGAAGATGACATCTAAGATAAAGATGAAGATCAAAACTCTCCTGAAGGAAGGCAGCAGCCAAAGCTCCTTTGAAGAAAAACTGCCAAAAGACTGCCAAAAAACAGCTACTCCAGGAAAATCAGCAGCAGTATATAATCTTCCCCTCCCATTCTCCTTTTATGCTGTCAGCGACCATCTTCAGGTGGGTCTTCTACTCCCATAACCATGCTGACTCAGTTCAGCTTGGCGTTCCCACTTAAACTGACCATTAGTTAATCCACCAAGATTTCCAAGTAGAGATGATAGGTAGAGTTGTAGTTTGGGGAAGAGGTTTTACCTAAAAATATAAATCCAGGGCCAGGAATTTAGTTCAGTGGCATAAGCACCTGCCTGGCAAGTGTGAGGTCATGAGTTTGATTCCCCAGTACCAAATAAATAAAAAACTAAATAAATCCAGGAAGGGCTAGTTAGTGGATGAGATTTTAAAATCATGAAAATGGATAGCATTAGCTGGGAAATGAGTAGACTTCCGTAAGTAAAATCAAATCAAAAGAACTGAGCCTGATGCCCAATTATAAAAGGATGTATTCATCAGGAAACCAACCCAAATCCTTGACTGGTGGGTGAGAGTAGGGAGTAGTCTATGAAGAATCACAAATGTCTGATTTGGGGCTTGAACATAAGGCACAGAGGTCCCACCCTCTGAGCCATGCCTGGCATTCTGAGTGAAGAGGATTCTGAGACCACACCTGGGCATGGTGGGAAAGAAGGTCATCTCAGTGAGTGATTTCTGCTGCCCTTATGAGCACCAAGTGGCCACAAGCAAGACGGGGCAGCTCGTTGGCCATTCCTTGACTGGAGAAAGGATGTGAGACTAAGGACACACAGCAGGTGGTGTGTGCAGAGTTTCCCGAACGTTTAAACTTCATGCAAGTCAAGCTGGCTGGCTCATAGCCATAGCAGTATGGAACCTGTTGCTAGAGTTATCACACCCGTGTAAAAAAAAATTTATTGCTCACAAGTCATTTGTACATGTCGTGTGTGAAAGGAACTCCATGAAAGAAGAGAGGGAGTGGGAAAAGCCAAAATCCAAGGCAGAGGGTAAGACTGTTAGCTATGGCTCTGTGAGAGATGGAGTCAATCATCTCATCAAAATGCAACTACAAACTGTAAAAATTGACAACAGTATCTATTGCATGCTGTTGAAATCTGCAGGGCATAAACGATTCATAAGAAATGTCTGTGCTTTGAGAACTGCTGAGTTCCACACAGAAATAGAAGAATCTGAGGTGCTCTGATCTGGTGCCACCTTGCCCGGTTTATAAGTTTCTCTGCAGGTGTGGGCAGGTTCCACACTTAGTGGAAAGAAGTAGACTATGTGCATACCCAGCAAAAACATAAGAAAACTCATACTGGAAGTGAGATGGGAGGGTCATCAGCTACCCTAGCCTGAGGCTGCAGTTGTGATCAGGGACACCCTATTGTTGGCTGCGGTTGTGCAGTAGAAAGGAGACTGAAAAAAGCACAGACTCTCCATATGCTGCTAGAAAATTCCAAGGCTGAGTACATGTGCACAAGAGACCAAAGAGGGTCTGGCAGAAATCAAAATACAGTGAGACTTGAAAAGAGCCTGAATTTGAATATGCTCCTCCACCCACTCACAGACCCAGCAACAAAAGGATGGAAATCTGAGTGGCCCAGTGTGTTTGGGCACAGCTGATGTATGATCATGCATTGACCACTGAGCTTTACAGACACACAAGCAATCTTTCACAAGCCAGGTTTGAAAAGAAAATCAAGAATATATTTTCAAGTCTTAGCAGAAGGATTAGTAACCAAAGCAATAACAGATTTCATAGATTTAGGTCAGTGAAGCTATAAACAAAACATGAATTTAAAAAAAACCCACCGTCAAGGGAAAGAATATCTGAAGTCAGGGTAGCTGCAATATATATAATAAAATGCCTCTTTTTAAAAGATTATTGGATATGCCACAAAACAGGAAAGTGTGACCCATACTCCAGAATAAAAAAAGTTAATAGAAACTGAGTGTTACCAGATATTAGCAGACAAACATTTCAAAGCAGCTATTATAAATATGTACAAAGAACCACAGCAAGTCATGTTTAAAGAACTAAAAGAAAGTAAATAGCAATGGATCCACAGGTAGAGCTCCATAAAAAAGAGATAAAAATTATTAAAAATTACCAAGTGGAAATGCTGTAGTAGAAGAGTGCAGTAACCATAATAAAAGATTCAGTAGAGGGCTCAACAAGTTTGAGAAAGAATAATAGCCAGTGAATTATTGCCCAATCTAAAAAAAAAAAAAATACAGCAAAAACTGAACTAAAATAAGCAGAGCCTCAGAAACCTGTGGGACAGAATCAAGAATCTGGAATAAGAGTCTTAAAAGGAGAGAAAAGAAAGGAACAAAATTCTTTTATTGAAAAATAGTAGCCCAAAATCTCCTGAAACTTGTGTATGTGTTTTTTAAATAATTTAAACATCCAATAAACTCAAATAAATCCAAGTACAGTAAATACAAATAGATTCACAATTTGTCATGTTGTAGTCAAACTGTTGAAAACCAAATTCAAAGAGAAAATTTTGAAAGCAACATGAGAAAAGTGACTTACCATAGATAAGTGAACATCAGTACAATTAAGCAGGCTTCTCATCTAAAACCAGATGCCAGGGGCAGACCAGTGACATATCCTTAGCACAAGAAGAAAGTAGTGTTGAACAAGAATGCTGTATCTAATAAAACTATTCTTAAAAAGTTATGCCTTCAAAAATGACAGCAAAATAGACATTCATAGGTAAACAAAGATGGAACAAATGTATTGCTAGTAGACCTGTCTTACAAGACATGGTGAAGGAAGAAAACCCTTCAGAAATGATACCATGAGGTAACATAAATCCACAGGAAGAAAAGACAGGAACTCCAAATGATATCTGAGTTAGTATAAAATATTGCATAAATATTTTTATCATTTATCCCAACTTCTTTAAAAGACAGTATTATATTAAAAATACTTGTAACACTGTATTTTAGGCCTATAACATATGAAGAGATAATGTATATGACTGACAAGACTAGTACAGAGAAAAGAGGATGGAGTACTATTATACTGGAGCAGTCTCTCTCTTCATAATTAAATCAATCAGAAACGCTCATTTCAATTTTAGCACAACCACTAAGAATGTAGGATAAAAAATGGTAAGTAAATAAATGGGAGAATTAAATGGCACACTAAAAATATTTATTCAACACAAAGAAGAAGGTAAAGGAAGAACAAATACTCATAAAGGACAGGAGACATATAGAAAACCTAAGGCACATCTTTGGCAGGTTTTTTCCCCCTGTGTGATTTAGTAAAGAAAGAACTAAAGATCTATAATAAGCAGGATGGTCTATATCATTGTGGACCCAAAGCAAAATGAAAATGTAGGGCCCCTCTTCAAAAAGTATTTCAAATTTCAAGATGGTCATAAGATACTGTTGGCCTGCTCAGGGGACCCAAGGGAGATTTTCAAGGGCAAGATCCCAAGGTTAAAGAACACATGTGTGCAAGACATCAGCAGCAACAGCAGGCAGCATGGAGCAGAGCAGGGCAGGGCAAAGGGCACAAGAGCCATCTGTGTCTTTGTTGTGTAATTCTTATACAGGTTATTACCTCACATATACATTCTTACATAATGTTGTAACTACTGCATGCATGTTTACCTGTGCTAAGTCATGGTTTCATAACTGTATCTCACTGTGCACCTGTACTGGACAAACGGACTCTTGTCCTCAGGTGTTCTTAGATGTCCCTGAGCTTTGAAACAGTCTGAGTGCTTCCCCACATCCTAATCCCTTAAAGGTCAGGGATATATAAATGTAATATTTTGTATGTAACAAGGCACAGGTACCTCCTCATTTTGTAGTTAAATCCAGAACCATGTGATTTTGCAAAACCACTTTTTTTATTTGAACAGTTTCTATCTACAAGCAACATTAAAGCCTGGTACATAACATTTAAGGCCTGGGTCATATGTTGACCAAGGGCTTCAATTTGGAGGGCTAGGTCTATGGTTTTTGTCCCTGATCAAATGCTATTTCCGTCAGCATTTTATACAAAGCAGTTAATATTTTTGGTCAGATGCTATTCCTAACAGTTAATCATTGTAATGCCTTGGTCAAGGCACCTGTTAAGTCATTTCCCAGTGAGAGGAAGAGCTTATTATATGGACAGCTTTCTGGCCACGTTTCCATATGTCTCACCATAGGTCTGCACCCCACAAGGTACCAATGCCCTATGTGTCACTCCTGAGCTTCCCAAGCCAGCAACCTGAGCAACAAAGCCCTCAAGATGGCTCAGCTGTCTGTGCACACATGTAGGAGGTCTTTTTTTATGTATCATAAGCAATCACATTGTCCGCAATTCTGCCCATTTATTTGACCTGCCTGTTTTAGTTACAAAGCAGAGTTATTTTCGTACTGGGCTGGACAGCAAGCACTGTCCACTGTGGTGTTGAGTTACAGCTAGACCTATCAGTATAGCCAGTGTCAACCAGAGGTCCCTCTCTCTCTTCTGCTTGGGGACTAGGGGTCAAGTCCTGTAGTCCATCCTCCCAGATGGGTTCCTGGGCTGTGTACATCACAGGTCCCCAAACCATTGCCAGTTCAGCTGCCAACAAGCTAGCCAAGAAAGAAGCCTGCTGTTGGAGGTGCATCCCCAAATGCGTGAGAGTGGGAACCTGTGCCATTTTACTCTTGAGACAGGCTGTTCACATCTGTTCCCAGCTCTCTGTCCTGTGATTGTTCACAGGCATGCAGAGCAGTGTACAGCGCTGCCGTTTTTAATCAGGGAATGTCAGTTCTTAGATCTCTTTCACAACTGTGACCAAAACCCAACAGGGTTCTTTTGCTTCCCTGTTTTTGTCCTAGGCCTCTGCCAAATTCATCATCATCCACCTTGACTCTTAGGATAAATGGCAGGTTGGGGTCAATGACTCATAGGGCTTGTACCTATGCCACAGCCCTCTTTGAGTCCTGAAAAGCAGTTTTGTTGCATCTGTCCAGCCCCATACAGCACCTTTCCGGATCATCTGGTGTAAAGGGCACAGCAGCGTAACTAGGTGCAGCATGAGCACCCATCAGAATCCTAGTAAGCCCATGTACACCTGTAGCTGGCATACTGTCATAGGTCTGGGGTATGTTTGTATTTTATTGATAACATTGGAATTACTTTCATCTTATCTGACCAGATAACACCCAAGAATTCGACAGACAAGCCAGGTCCCTTGTCTTCATTTATGGCTCACCCGCATGTCAGCAAAGTTTCCTTTAGGCTGTGTGTAGCAGCTTCCAAGTCTGCAAGACCATCAGAGGCTAACATAATATCATCAACATGAAACAGTGACGCAGAGCATGGGTTGGCCCAGCTGGTCAGGTTCTGCCACAAAGTTGGGCTATGTAAATAGCTCTGTGGCGACATTTGGAAGGTCCACTGCCTACCCTCCCAGGTAAAGGCAAATTGGTTCTGACTGCCAGCACTGGGGTAAGATTTTACAGTCCTTTGCCATGACCTGCTTGACTTTTGCATGTGCCATACTGAAGGGCTCTGTGTAGGGTGTATCACCCCTGCTTTTTTTTTTTTTTTTTTACTTTCAAGACAGTCTGTCCCATTTCCTTATAGCCTCTGGGTAGCCCGTACAGTTTTATGTACACAACCCACATGGGCTGTGGGAAAGTCAGCAGTTTATGGTGTCGATGGCCTGGGGCTACGGTTTTTACCATGTGAATTCACAACTAGAATTCTACCTGCATGGTGTTAGTCAAGCACCAGTCAGTATGTCCACCCCCAGTATATATTCAGTGCCTCAGGAAACATAAACATCATACAAGCATGGGGGCACATACCCAGTACCCAAAGTCATCTGGGCCTTCCAGACCGTGATGTTGTGACGTCCATATCATTTTACGTGTGCAGTAGGCCCTGTAAAACAGTCTGGGTTGTCGTATTAGTGTTGACTCAGTTCCAGTGTCCATCGAAGCTAGTACACGTTGTACATTTTTGGGGGACCAGTAAACAGTCAATTTCACATGTGGCCTCCAGTCTCCTGGGGCTCCCAAGACCTGCGTACCTCAACCTTCCTCCTAATCAGGGTAAAAAGAGGCCAGTGTCACTTTTTCCTGCTTTACCAGAGTTGTTTTGGCCTTCTGACCTTGACTCATTGGCCAGTATCGCTGCTCGGGGCATAATTGCCTCCACAGAGTCAGCGGCACATCTGAAGGCTGCTTGTCTAGCTTATATGTGGCTAGGCTGGCCATCAGCAGGGCCACCCAGATTTGGCATCTATCGACTTTCAGGGGCCCCACAGCCTATCTCTTGAGGGGTGCCTCTGCTCACCTGGGGTCCCCTTCTTTTTTTTCTTTTGCTGGTAAAGTTTTTACAGAGCTTGCCTTATCTTGACACTTCACTTTTATACCTCCCAGCCTGGCTAAGGCATCTACAGTGTCATGGATTGGGCAATTTGTGAAGGGGGCTGGAAGGGCTGCCACTGACCCGAATGTACCAGCAGGCCTGTTCTCCAGGACCATGTGCTTCATGCAGTTCCTCGTCTGAGCTATGTATTGCAGTGCAAACATCATCTGCCTCATGCCCATTTCACATAACACAGTTATCAACTCCACATAGACTGTTCATTTACTGACTTGCTCCAGGAGGTCACCTGGATTCTCTCAAACTAGGTGAGCCACTGCCATCAACCAAATTATGTCTGATTACCTGTTTCTGGAGCCATCCTCTGCACATTCTGCAGAACCCATCTCATAGAGGGGGTGCTGGCTATATTGGCTATTTGGGACATCTCCTGTGGGGTTAGCTGCATGGTACTGGTCCTACTGTCCCATAGTTGTAGCAGCCAAGCAGACCCTGTTTGACCTACCTTCTGTTTTAATTGCTTTGTCAGCTCCCATACCTTCATGGTTGTATAGGTCATATACATTGTATGCTAAGTAGAGGGAGGCAGCCTCCCAGTTCAGGGTGAGGGGTTTCTTTACCTCTACTTTTGATGAATAGCCAGCCTACATTTAAAACCAGGGGTTTTCCTGGAGGTTTTCTCAGACATCAGGACTTTTGCTTTTGAAGACATTTCTGTAGGAGGCAGTGCTTCCCACACCCCAAAACCTGAGATCTGCAGCAGTCAGTCATTGCTCGAAGTCCTATTTTATCTGCTGCAGCTGGTCTACTTGTTGGACAAGACCATCTACCTCTTGATTTATGCAGCAGAAGAGAGTGAAGAACAGCCAAACCATCCATCCCATGGCTTCATGGTAAAAGGGAGGAATTTTTCTGTCTATTGCTTCCAAGGCTTGCAAGTCATCCCTGGGCTCCAAACAGACTGTTTCCCAGTCCTCTGGGGCCTTCCAAGCTGCCAAGAATGTGGCTACAGGTAGCCATGGTGAGGTCAGGATTGCTTATCAGCCATTCCCTTGGGCTCTCCATCGCCTTTGGGTATTATTTTCATAGTCTCCATGGGACCACTCATCTCAATATCCTGCCAACTATGCCAGTTATCGACCTGCTCCGGGGGCCCCAGGAGATTTTTGAGGGTGAGATACCAAGGTTAAAGAACACATATGTGCAAGACATCAGCCACAAGAGCAGGCAACATGGAGCAGAGCAGAACACAAAAGCACAAGAGCCACCTGCATCTTTATTGTATAATTCTTATACAGGTTATTGTCTCATATTTACATTCTTACATAGTGTTGTAACTACTACATGCATGTTTATCTGTGCTGAGTCATGGTTTCATAACTATCTCACCGTGTACCTGTACTGGACAAACGGACTGTTGTCCTCAGGTGTCCTTTGATACCCCCTGAACTTTAAAGCAGTCTGAGTAGTTTCCCACAGATACCATTAAGCCAGACAAGGGGCCCTTGTGATCACAAAGTCCTATGTAATTACACAAGTTGTTGACCCACAAAGCTGGCCCTAACACTAAGCAAAAGATGACACTATTCCATTTTATCACTCTGGCTAAAACTTCTTTTGGGATTCGGTGTCATCTGTTCTAGTCTCTTCTTGTTGTCTTCTCCTTTCCCATCTTTGTATCCAAATTATCCAGCATTTGAGAAGGGCCCATCCTTCATAACTAGAAGTTCAAGAGATCAGACCCAAGTTGTCACATCAACATGAGGCAGCTGTGATTATACTTGCCGCAGATTGTTTCACATTAAAACCTGTAATTTTCTTTTCTGTGCTAACATTGTGGTTTTCAAAGGTAGTTGTCCTTGTATCCAAATGCAGCCTGGATGTCTCAAAGAAGAACATCTTTCTCTAAGTAACTGATGCATATTAATTCATTTGAAAAATGTTTAATGTAAGTGAACCCAAGAAGGGTCTGTGTGGAACTGTGCTGGGAGGAAGTGATCTGTTTGTGAGGATGGTCATTACTTTCCGGCCCAATCATGCAGAGACCTCATCATGTCTTCATAAGTATGCTTTATGACCACCTTAGAAAGAATTGACTGGAGTCTCACTTACTAGTGTCAAAGACTCTTGAGGTGTTCTGTGAGATTATGGCCCTAAATCATGTAAACCAATTCAACTCAATTTGAGACTTGGGGTAAACTGATAAGTAGTCCTTTATGGTCCTTCAGATCACTGTTATACCTGCTTTTCTGGAAAAATAAAAGTGAATGTGATTGTTAGCATGAAAGAAAGTTGTCATTGTATGCACTGAAAATTTTTGGTTTCATATCAGAGAAAATCTGGCTCAAAATTGGCCTACTCAGAAAAGGGAATTTTGACTCTTAAATAGCTAAAAAAAAAAAAAATCCAGAAATAGTCCAAAGCTTTAGAACAAGTCTTGATTAAGTGTCTCAATTATGTCATCAAAAGCAATTTCTTTCCATTTTTCTTCTTACCCTGCAATGGTATCTTTTTTAATCCTAAAGCTGGATGCCTTTATAGTTCCACAATAATTTCCAGCACTGTCTGGATCTTTCCTGTTGTATGATAAATATCCAGCTTGGTAACTTTCTCAATCAGGAAGTACCTTTTTTCCCTGAAGCCCCAGCAAACACCCCTTATTTCTAATTGGCTTGACCTGAGGCTTCAGATTTGAATCAATCACCATAACGAGGTCAAGGCAATACCCTGATTGGCTTAAACCAATCAGGATTCCAGTTTAGAATGAGTGGGGTGTAGTTTCTTCAAGCACTTTGGCTGTGTGGTGGAGTCACTGTTACCAGGATGGGGGAGAATACTGTGTGCTAAGAGGGCTCAACTAGCGAAATCTCACTACCCCACCAATAAGAGACACTGACTATTGTGAAGTCAGTGGCCAGCTGGCCCTCTGATCCCCGCCCCATGGGACAGGAGAGTTTAGGATGCTGAAGAGGGCTGGGAGGAAGTGCTGAGAACACTGGACTGCCTCCTACCACCTACCTTGCAGTCCACCATGTGAGTAACACTAATACAAATGAAAAACCATCAAATGTACTTCATGGTGACTATCATCCTGGCAGACACTGGACTAGAGCCCTGGAGAAGTATTTATTTATGGACTTTTATTAAATGTAAGGGAAGCATCTGTTGGTATTTTGGATATTCTACTAACAGAGACACTTGGTATCATGTACACTCATGGAAAGAATATGCAGGAAAGCAGAAAATGCATGTGTAGCCCTAACTTCCAGGGAAATGCAGGAATGAACTGATATTAAGGTATTCATTCCATCAACATGCATCAATGTGTGCCATGTACTTGGCCCTAGTCACTGTACAGGGGAGGTACCATTTAGCATAATGTTTCAGAGAATGGGCTTTAGGATTTGTCATACTTAGAATTGAATCCCATCTCTTGCACTCAAACTCTTTGTGCTTCAGTTTCTTCATGTTTAAAGTAAGTATGTATCTTCTTCTAGCAGCTGCTATGAATATCAGATGGCACAATTTAAAGAATTAAAAACTCAACAAATTAAAATCCTCATCCAAGTGCCTGGCACACATTATCACAAGAAGTGGTGGGCAGTTATTGTTATCACAATTATTATTAATTGTTGTCATCATTGCTGTTGTGTTTTTGTGGTTGTACTTGAGAAACTAGTAAGATGATCTCTTTTCTTCAGATACCTGCTTAAAAGTATAGATGTGAATGTATATAGTAAGTCCCTGACTTACAAATGAGTTCCATTCTGGGAGAATATTCGTAAATTGGATTTTTTCATAATCCAACAAAGTAAGCCTTATGCAGTATATCTATGAATCTTACACAGTACACCTGTGAAAGTTCACAGCTGGCATATTCCTAAGTTGGGACTTACTGTACACAGAATGAATGTCAAAGAGAAGTAGAGATGAAATGACATACAGTTTCACAGGAAGATGAATTTCTCTGTGCTGGGAGCTGAATAGCCTCACAAATATGCTGCTGTTGGAGGTGTGTTCAGGTGACATCTTTTGGATCTTTTGTGTCATTTTAAGACACCAAATCTTAAATGTTATCACAAAGGTTATAAGAGTAAGGTCACAAAGGTTATAAGGTTAAAGAGTAAAGTGTGAGCACAGTGACACTGGCATGAGTGTTTTCTCTAGAGAGGTGACGTGCCCACGTCTACGTGGCTCTGTCTTGTTTCATGTGGAAGATGGGGGCTATTGTTGCCCATCCATGTGGCAGAGGGAGTGGCTGCTTGATCCGTGGTTTAGTTGGGACTATTAGATGGTATTCCCAAAGGCATTTGATAATCGGTTTAACTCAGAGCAGTCATTTGTCTTGTTTGCTGACTACTTAACAGATGGATTTGTGATTTTGGTAATTACTATATGAACGTTAATAAGACATGATATCTTTTATTAATTAGCACTTCATAGGTTTTTTTTTCAAAATAACAAAATCTAGGTGATTTACAAATATTAGTAAGTCACTGGTATTAGTTTTGCAAATTAGCTCTTCAAGATTATTTAGTCTAGGTTTTCCTCTCTAGAATTTTTTAGTCAGGAACTGAAACCAGGACAATAAATTGTACTCTGCATCACAGAAAAAGCTAATGTGCTTTGTTCAGGCAGAAATAGTTTAATTTATAGAAGTAATCCTTTGCACGTTTTTCATTTTAACTCTCTCCAAAGTGGTTTTGGTGGTCAAAGGATAAAACACTTTCCAAAAATCAAGTTCTACCTGAAGAATAATTTTCTCATAGAAGTAAATGAGATTTGGATGTTTTTAAATGTGATTTTCCCACAACACACACAGATGTGCACCCATACCTATACCCACACAGAACACAAAAGGATAATAGTAGTGTAGAGGTGGGGAGCAGGCTGGTGGAAACTTCATCCTACACTGGGGGTCTCTCTCTGTGGCCAGAATGTTCCTTCCATATATGTGCATACTAGCAAGGCCTGTGCAAGGCAGTTGCCTGGTAGGGACTGATAGTCATTCAGCTATGCAGCCAAGAACAGAACTCTTTCCAGGGGTAGCTCAGTCACAAAGTACATTTGAACAAAGCAATCCAGTGGCACATTGTTACCACCCTCCCTGAAGAACTCACTTAATGACTCTTGAGAGGAAACCATTTCCTTCAAAACTCCAGCTCCTGTGGTGCTTTGAACAGTGTACACCTATGCCGACAGCTTCGGCAGGCATTTCTTGAGCATCCACTGGTCCCCTCACACTGTTAGGTCAGGTAAAGGTTTCCTAGTATATGGCAAGGGCAGCCTGAGGCAGACGGTATTGCAAGTTACTACAGGAATAAATATGACACCAGTTGCTCTTGGCACTATACTTAAGCCAGCAAATAAACACAAAGGAAGAAAATGTAATCTTTCCTGTCTACCTTTTCAGAAACCCAAATAATCCCTCATAATTACTATTTCCTTTATTTAAATGCAAGTTGTATGCCACAAATTATGCACTTTATATGCATTTTCTTGCAAGAAATATCTTTAGCAATTACTTATATTTATCAACCCATTTTATAGATGAGCAAATTCATGACAAAGGTGTTAAATTAATTATCATATATCACACAGCTATTAAGTAACAGAGCTGTATCAGTGCTGCCATTATATGCAAATGGTTCTGAGTTTTTAAAGAAATCAATGTTTAACTCCATGGGCAACATTTTTTTCTTTTGATGAATCAGAAAATTGAAACCACTGAGCTGTTCTTCTGTATGGTAGCTATTCTGGCTTAGTCTACAGAGAAAAGGATTGGGCTTCTCATCAGACAAACAGCAGGAATTTGGAGCTATTGTTTGGGCTATCCATGGGCAAGTTTTTGCATACTGTGTCCAGGTGAGGCTTTCAGCAGTGCCTTATTAAAAGGGTGTGTGAACACAGCAGGTTGATCCCTAAAGTGGGCACTGGGAAGGGAGAACGTGCAGATTCGGTAGCGTGTCTCAGCTTGGTGGTCTACTGCTCTAGCTCTGTCTTTGTTGCCTGGGCAACCTCTCTGGGAATGAGAAACTCATTTTCTCTTTTTTCCTTGTAGATCTGTAGAAAGAACTGAAAGATAAAGCTATAGGTTGCCTGTTACCCACTACCACCTACAGATGAGAGGCAGAAGCTCTGTTTTGGGGCAGTGCACCGTCATACCCAGGGTGCAGAACAATGAAAAATCACCCAGATTTTTCCCTGTGATCTGAAATCAGATGAGAGAAAGATCACTTCCCTGAATCCTGGCAGTCTTTGCTGCTCAATTTTCCTCTAAGATAAATGTGCTATACTAATGGCTTTCTTTTTTCTGTATAACTGCAGAATTTGGAGAAGGCTATGCTGCACTGCAATTGTGACCAAGGGCTTGGGAGTCAGTCTTGAATTCAAAGCTTATCTTCTCCATTTACTAACTTTGCAACCTTAGACAAGTTATTTAGCCCCCTTTAATTGTTTCCTCATCTAAGTAATGGGAACATTCACAGATAGATTTTGCATATACTTGCTTCATTTTTTCGGGGTCTATTTCCACGTCAGGCATTCAGCTCGATGCTAGTGAAACAACTGTGAGTTGGAAAGCAAAATGCCAGCCTTCACAGAGGTTAAGTGTAACAGAAAAAATACATATTTAAAAAGTCACTTCAAGCATTGCCTTACAAAAGAGGAAGTAGAGTGTGCCATGGAAACAAGCTACAACAGAACCGTCTCTGGTGAAGGGAATTGCAGACAGTCTTTCTCAGAAAAGTGTGTTAAGGCCTTAACAGGAGGTAAGGGTTACCAGGTGAAGAGTGAAAGAAATGTGGTGACAAGGGAACATACTTAAAGGCCCAAAGGCAAGGAAAAGCACAAAACACAAGAACAAATGTGTTTGAACTTAGATAAGACCAGACTATTTCAGAAAGGAGCAGAGTAGTGTAAGATGGGGTTGAGAGAAAAGCAGGACTTAATGGATCCTCAAAGGATCTGACAAACTATATTAGGATATTTGGACTTTGTCCTAAAGGTAATGAGAAGTCCTTAGAAGATTTAAGTGGGAGTGCTGTATAGAAGAGTTGTAAGAATTGAATAAAATCACATACATGAAGACTTAGCATACTGTTAGTACCTATTCACCTGTCAATAAATGATAGGTGTTATTATTATTGCCATCAACATCATCAAGCCTAGTACCAACCACTTTAGATAAAAAGGCAAAAATTCTGCTTTATTCTATGGAAAGACACTAAGGTAGTTGATTACAGAACATGAACATACATTGCGCTGGGAGGATCAGTTAAAACCACCCTGAATGAGTAACAGAAGGAGGGGGCGAGGCCCAAGGCCAGGTTCTCTTTGTGTGTGTTCTTCCTCCTGCTGTTCTGCTTCTCTACCTCACTACCTCCTCAGTGAATTCACACACTTGTTAAGCAGTGAAGTCATAACTCTTTCTGGCAGTTCTGTCATTTTCATAATGGATCCTTTGCTGTGCCCTAAATACTATACACAAAAATGCAGGTGGACCGGATTACAGGCTTTCAGGGAAAGTCAGCAATGCGGGGTGGGGAAAGGAGAGGTGGAAGTGGAATGCTAACGCACAAAATTTAAGAAAGCATATCTGAAAAGTGAGGATGAGTAGAATGGCCTGTGTCATACTGTTAAATATTCTGCACCCTTAGGTAGCAGACAGGACTCAGTAAAACGTGAGAAAAGCAAAACTTGTCACTTTTAAATTCATTAGGCTGTTCACTTGCCTTTTCTTCAAATATTGCTACATTTAGATTGTGAAATATGACTGAGATAAGGAATTGAAATGGTTGACTTTGCCAGACACTGTACTATTAGAATACTAATTAGGAGTGAGAACTTGTCTTATTTATAAAATTGTGAGGGGACTAAGTTCATTAGGTGCTGGGACCAAGCCTACAGTTAATTTTGTTACTTGGGCACAACTTTGAACATCTTTATATATGAGGATCATTATAAAATGAATGTCCTATTGCACACAATAATTGATAGACCCCAACGAACAGAACACTTGAGGGGAAGGAGCTAGAAGGCTCATATACAGTGCTGTATAAAGCATGGCCCCACCCTGAGGCAAGTACTGGGTAAGAAAACTGCAGGAATTTGGTGAGAAAAAAACAAACTCAGATAATGACAGTCCAGGAAATTATACAGCAAGGAACAAAGAGTGGTAACTGAGAACTCTACCAACAAGTACTCAGACAAATGAGGGAAGCCAGTATGGTTTAGCTGTGGGGTCATGTGCTTGTAATCAGAAAAGCCTAGCTTAGAATACTGGCTCAGTCATGTATTAGCTACAATGTATTCATGCATTTATCTTCTCTATCTTTGATGCCAACCATATGCCACATATTGAGTGTGGCTATAGGAGGATAGAACAGCAACCAAGACAGATAAAGAAAAATGAAGGGGAAGCACTTGCTTTATTTCTCTGTCAATCTCTGCCGAATATGCATACTTGGCATATTTGAAATAATTTGGTTAAGTATATGATGAGACCTACTATGCCCTCACAGGGAGAGACTATTCCTTAAGTAATTAAAAAAGAAGATAAAATGAAAAAGAAGGTAACATCTGGTTAGAATTTCCTTTTTACTGTTCTGGGCTGGAAAGAACTTGAATAACTCAAATGCCTTTTTAAAATATTAACCCCTTTCATCTTTTCTTGTGGATAATGTGGTGTCTAATAACAGATATTTGAGTTCTAGCTGTGGGTTGGATGCTGTGTAAGTCACCATTAGAAATGTTACTAAAGCACTGACTTCAAGGAGTTTTCCATTCAGTGGGAAACAAAAGCTGTTCCCCAAAGTGAAAGTTATATGCCTTACTGGTTCAGTTTCTCAAAACAGGACTTTACCATCCCTGGAAGGATGAGAAGCATTTGGAGGAGTGAGGTAGTGAGTTTTCCTAAATTTGAAAGGTGATTAGAAAGGAAAGATACAGCAGCACTGTTGAAATGGTGGTTACCTTTGTTTTTGTTGTGGTGAATGATTTTTATTTAGTAATAAAGAGAAAATAAGCACAAAAATTTGGGCAGGGGGAATGGAGCTTACAGCAGTTTATTTTCATTATAGTAGCTCAGAATATAACATAATACATGCACCAAATAGAACAGTGACATGGAAAGGATCAAAGACCACTGAATCCATGAGTCAGTCATTTAGAAAATGCAATGATTAGAGCATATTCTTTCTCTAAGTTTGCACATGACAGTGACAACTAAACTCAGAGTTAAGGAACATCACCATCATGGAGATTTACTCATTGGGTTTCTGAAATTTCACATAGTGGAGGTTGTCATGAAGAAACACTAATTAGAAGAGGGTCATGTTTGCTTTATGTCTCTCTGTGTCCATGCTGTGTATAAGGCTTGGTAAGCAGGATAACTTCTTTAGATTAATCAGGTAGGAGGGGAAGGTAATGTATGAATGAAAGAGGGTTAGGCATGCAAAAGACTGTGGGAAGAATGTTTTTCCTTAAATGCCAGGATGAGCAATTTGAACTTTATTCTGAGTGCAAGGGGAAGACGTTGGAGGATTTTATATAGAAGAACAACATACTCTCATTCACATTTTCTAAAATGGGTTTTCTCAGGCTACTCAGAACAGTATAGTAGATTTCACGGAGGCAAAAGTAGAAGTAGGAAAACCAGTGAGGATGCTGTTGCAATGGCTCAGGTAGACCCGTCCGATGGTACTGAAGGTAGGTAAGGACACGTAAGAGCTGTGAAGTAAGTGGGGTAATAGGATTTCCTGTTAAAATATTAAAAATAAAAGAGGAGGAAATGGCACTGCAAATTTTAGCTCTATAAAATTTTGTGCATTTTAACTGGAACAGTTTTGTGAAAATGGCTTTGATGGTATCTACTGTTAATTCTAATGTTGAGAGTAGTGGGCTAGTTACAGAAATACTTTTGGGCTAAAAAAGGTACTTTAAGTGCCTTCTCCCCAAATTGTGTTACACAAGATGTACCAAGTCTTATTAGGTTTTTTTGAGGCTCATGTGTGGGATTCCAAATCTGGCTTTTGCATTATTGTATAGCCAAAGAAAAAAGTTTTGTACATGAAATCTATTCCTATATGTATTGATAAGCACATGATCATTATTCTTTGCCAGTGTTCTCACCTACGATGATTCTTTAGTTAGGGTCACACTGATCGAGAACAGCTTCTTTGGTGCATTTGAATGGCTAATTGGTCCCCAGATATTAAGAACTTTCTTAGCCAAATATGCCAGATCAAATTTGGAGCTAGTTATAGACACATGCTAAAGTAGACGACTGAGATGAGAAATGGTGCCCAGGAGAACATAAAGACCATTAACTTCTGAATATGACCTTTTTATAGGTTGTAAGGGGGTAGCAGGATGCAGTCTGGGGAGACAGGTGTGAAAACTGCCACCACCCCAATTCCTGCTTCACAAAGGACGCTATGGAGAGTCTCTTCTAAATTCAAGTTACACAATCATGACAAACAGAAATCATGTTTTGCATTCCATCTTGCTTATGATGGAAGACTTTCATTAGGGGAAGGAGAAAATACGCTGCAATGCTTCTTTAAAAGTATTGTAACATTCAGGATGTCAATATTGGTTTTAAATTATTACATCATTTTCTGAAATAATGATTTGTGTAAGAAATGTCATGAATTATAATTAATTTACATATGCATTACAGTCCATTTTCAAAGAAAACCTCTTTTCTCTTTCAAACATTGGAAATTAATTATTTATAGTCACTGTGATTTCATATATACATAGCTAGTATTGCCTCTCAAACCCACCTGCTCTCCACCATATGCCATTTTCTCTGCTGACTCTTTGTAACCTCACAGATTTGGAAGTGGTTCACTTGGACAAAAAATTCTCACCAAGGACCACATAAGGAGAGAGGAGGAAATGAGTGAGTGCCATTTCAGTAGAATGCAGGAGGCAAATGGGGACTAAGTGGTTCCATTGCTTTTAAGGATATGTCCGTAAAGGATTTAAGAATTTAGCTTTTAGTCCTGAGACTTGAACTACTGAACAGTAACCGAAGAATGATTACTGTACTTATGTAAGTGTAAGGTCAAGTCCCTCAAATTTACCATTTCCAAATTCAATTTATCTTTCAAAGTAACTATGAATATTACTGTCAAAGACCATCGCATGTGAGGTCTTCAGTTAAAAGTGAGTGGGAGATGATGGTGCCTTGTGTGTTATTTTGCTATGTCAGATTTGGGAATATCATGAAAACAAGGAAATAGAAAAGTAAAGAGGACTAGAATGCAAAAAAAAAAAAAAAATAGTCCTTCCTGGAAATATATACTGGCCTCTATTTCTTTCCATTTTTACTAAGTGGAAAACTTCTTGAAATGTTTCTGACTTGGGCTTTGGGCTTGTCTGAAAGTTTGGGCTAAAATTGTCAGTCACATTAATGAGAAGGAATAAGTCGCAAAGGTTCCTTCCTGTCTTTCTCACCCAGAGAGCAGTTCCGTGTGAAGACTTCTCCTTCTAAGCACCAACCCTTTCTCGCTGCCTTCTCCTCCCATCCCAATTAAATGATAACAATAAGAACAAACATTTTTAGCATGATTTTTGTTTGAAGCACTTAACTGTCCCTATGCACCTGAAATCACAGCAAATAGACTCCTTTGGCCAAATATAAACTTAGTCTTGCCTTCAGAATACCTCTCCTTCACGAACACACAGGACAATGTCATTTCAAGAATGACCTGGAATGAAACATTAGATAAGTGTCACGGAATATTTTCAGCAGCATTTCCTTCATGGCTGGTGGGAAATTTTTATATAGAGACAGAATTTGAATCTGTCAGTATATAATACCCCTAAGAGCATGAAACTATTCCCTACCTATGTTTTTGTACCTTGGTAGTACTCAGCACATTGGAAGGACATATTGTTTGTTGTGAATGAATGAAAAAATGAATGAGCAAGTGAACAAATGAATAGTGTGAGGACAAGAGGTTGTAAAATACACGAACTCTTTACAAAATGCAGAATGCTTTGACATCATTCCTCCATCCTTTCTTTCAGAGTATTTGTTCTCTTCCCTTCAGTCTTCCTATATATAACTTTACTCATTCTTCCTGAGTTCGCTCAAAAATTCCCTTCACTTGGGAGATGGTCACGATTTCCTCAAATGACAGGATCACTCTCCTTCCAGAACTTAATGTATACTATCTTATATCAGAGCTTTGGGCATGTAACTCATGCCCCATACTAAATCCTAAAAGTAGGAAAACATCTTTACTCATTGTATATACCCAAAGCAGCTTAATGTGCTGCCCTATTCTAAACACTCAAAAAATCAGGAAACCAGTAATTGTGTAAAGAAGATAGCTGTAAATTGAAGAAAACAGGACTTCTATGGTGACATGGGATAGGGGTGCATTTGGGCTTATTATGTGGAAAAGTAAACAGTACAAACTGCTGCCACACAAGGAAATGGGTTCCCATATGAAGTAGTGCATGCCCTGTCCCTGGCAAGAGTTGCCCTATCTAGGATAGGGTAAAGGCAGTACTATTTTCATATCATTTATTAAGCAGTTATACATTGTGCACCCCACTGACATGCCACTGTCAGGATGATAAACTGCCAAACACAGCAGAAAAGGTCTCTCTGTCCTTGGGACTTAACATCTTGTGTATTAGAGGGGCAATAACCAAACAATCAGACAAATAAATGCCTAAGAAACAACTATGATTCATTTCTAAAGCTAAGAAGTGCTTAATAGATAGATCTGATCTAGTCCTTAAGGAAATGATGTTTTAAAGGTGATACAAAGGGTGAACCAGAGTTAACTATGTGAAAAGGGAAAGAAAACCATTTTATTCTAGGAACAGGCCTGCAAAGGCACTGTGGCAGGTAGAGGGATATAAAACATGGTGCATTCAAGAAACCAACAGATCAGAGTGCTCAGAGTACAGAGATCTTTGTGAAAAAGTATTAGAAGGTATTGACTGAGATCTACACAGGATTTGGGAATACCTCGATGATTTTATACTTTATTCTAAAAACAAACATGAGGAAGTATTGAAAGGCTAGTGATAACATGATCAAATTGTATAATGCAATATGGCATTAACGGTAACATCACTGAGTGTTTTTGGAGTGTTTGTTCTGTACCAGGCAATATGCTAAGAGCTTTATGTGAATCACTTCATTTCATCCTCACTACAGCACCATGAGGAAGGTTGCTGGTATTATCAGCTGCCTTTGACAGAGGAGGGAACTGATGCTCAGAAACTGATGCCATGACTAGAGTGAAACAAGCTACTAGCCTGTGGGACAAGTACTCACTTCAGGGTCATGCAAATATTAACTACACCTGCACAACCCTGAGATGCAGCACCTCCATAAATTGTGCATTCAAAAATTGACTGTTGTCTCAAATCTGGGTTAAATAGCCTATCCTGGGCCCTGAAGCTCATAAATGATTAAACTAGCTTTTGAACCCATTGGTGTATATCTCTTTAAAATTTTTCTGTATCTCTAAAGTTTTCTGAAATTCCAAGTAAACACCCAGTTGCCCTCCTTATTACTGGGCTCCCATAAAAATGAAATTATTTGCATTAAAAGATTAAACTTCATATGAGATTTCAAATTGTAAATAGTGAGACTCGGCTGAAATGAATTCAGAGAATGAAAACTGGTAAATTATAAGATTCATCTCATGGAATGGAATATCTTAACAGTATACAGGAGATGAGAAAAATGAGTCAAATATTTAAAAAGTAAACAGCCTTTGCCTGTTAATTTTAAGCCAACAAAATGAAAATTAAATCTTCTAGCTGCAATTAGATAAATGGATGTCAATCAGATATGAACTGCTATAGAAATTAGCCATGGGGCAGTCTTTAATTTATTTGGGCTTTTTTTTTTTGGTAGGGTGGTAGAAATATAATCTGTTATCAGCATAGATATGATTGAATTATTAATAATTTTGTGCAAGGCCACCTAGAAACCAGAGCTCGGGGACTCTTAAATCTATTCTAATTGAAACAGAGAACCAGCAGACTGGAAAAGACCCTGACTCTTCTTGAGATGTGTCACAGTGTGTGACACGTGGGGTTTGCAACACAGTGGCAGCTGCAAGCTGACCTCTTGGCAAATTTAATCTGCAAATGGGTTCCTGTTTAAGATGTTTAATGCCTTCCATTATTATGAAGGCTTCCTTCTGTATTTTAGAAAACCCAGTTAAAAATATTTCATGCCAGGTTATTATGCAGATTGCCTGGCTAACAGGAAGATTATGGATACAAATAAATCAGACTTTGAAATGAAGGGCTTTGGTGACCTCTTAAGAGGATAGTAATATGTGCATAATGGTGAGGGAAACACTCCCAGATCATCAGGACAAGGAAAGGGTCACATTGTCATTGCTTGCATGCATCAAGGTTGGAATAAAAATCCAGGAATACTCTATAAGTGAATGAACAGAACCAAAGAATGGCTCTGCCTACTACTAAGTTACCTCCTAGTTTCTGATTTTAACATGGGGGAATATCATGGTGGATGAGCTTCTCATGGGGATGCTAAGTCACTTAATCCTTCAGTGTAAATTTCCCTGTGGGAATAGTTGGTGGTCAGAAACAGCCAAGGTCACTCACCCTACCTCTCTCTGTGGCCTCCCTCTGCCCTTTCTTAATCCCAGTGGAAATCTTTGCCCACTGTCACTTCTCCATGTGCCATTTGCCTTTGCTTTAGTGACTGCCTCCAGGACTGGATCTGAAGCATCTTAAGTAAACCTTAGAAGCTAAGAGTACAGGTTTTATATTGAGGGGAAACCGGGATTGAAACCCAGGTCTAACACAAACTGGGGAATGCCCCTTGGCACTTTGCTCCACATTCTGCATTATCAGCTTCCTCAACTACAGCATGAATACATAAACCTTACAGGGCAGAGACTTCCAAACACTATTCACTGAGGCCTTAGCATCTCAGTAGTTGTTTCACAGAACCTCTGTGTCCATGAAAGTATCTAACAGTTTCTTTATAAATAGAGCCAAACAACTAGATAGATAGGTAGATAATTAATTAATAACATAGCTTATTAATTACTTATTCATAGGATAAGTGAACATGTTGAACACCGTACAACATCCTGAACTTGCAGTCAGATTAGATCTTGGAATTAGACTTCGTCTCCCCCACTAATTTCCCCACCAAACTTGGTCTTCATCACAGCGATCGCTGATAATGAAGCTTTGCAAACACATGACAGGTAGCATGGTCTAATTTTGCAACTATGGTTTGACTCAGTCTAGTGGTTTGCATGGTATCTGATAGAAATATTTCTTTCTATGTTTAAAATCTCTCTTAGCAAACCTCTGAGTTGGCTCTGATGTCCTGAAGGACCTAGATCACTTTAGGAACCATAAGTTTAGGAATCATAGGTTTTAGGCAGCAGATTGTTTGAGTTTAAAGGAGGAAATGTGAGAATATATGAGAACTTGGCCTTGGGTATATTCACAATGTGACCCCTGCTGCTGCTGTTTCTGCTCAACAGGTTTTCACAGTGGTCGTGTTTATTAGTAAAGAAAGAAAGCATGGTTTTTTTCCTCCAGGGAATTAAATCCTGACAACATTTCATCAGCCAGTTTAGATGCCTAACAAAAAAACGGCATACTACGGAAGTGAAGTGTATACCCCAGAAACTGCACAATTAAGTAGGGAAAGCAAAGGAAGAAGAGTGAGTAACTCAGAATTGCTTAGTAATAAAGTAGCACAGGTATAGCAAATGGAAGTTGTGCTGAGGAAGGCAGGAATTGAGCAAGGCCTTGATGAATGAACAGCTTGTAGACAAGGAAAGGGAGTGAAAAGGTTCACCCAAATCAAGGAATTTAGCAAGCATGGGACTGGTGCTTCCCATACTATGACCAGAGGGTTGGCCCCTAGGAGAACATTCACATCTACTCTCCTTAGCACCTTCCCCAACCCTATGAAGGCCAGATGGCACACTTGCTGTTGTAGACCTGGGCCATCTGGAAGAACACTAATTTGACAAGTGTTCTTAGACTAGTAACTAGCTACATGATAGTTTCTCTAATAGGAATATAAGTGAAACTTTGAGAATATTCATATGGAAAACATTTATTTTATTTTATTTTATTTTATTTTATTTTGGTACTGAGGTCAAACTCACAACCTCATGCTTGCCAGTCAGGCACTTGTGCTGCTGAGCTAAACCCCCAGCCCGAAAACATTCATTTTAACCAGTATCCTCGAGAGGCTCTACGAGAAAGTGCTGATTGAGCTGAGCTTCAGAAAAGAGCATTGGACAGCTTAAAATATAGTACAATAGTCCACCAACTCACTTGTGTAAAAGTACAGGTTCATTTTTCAAGTTTAACTTCTGATGATGGCAGGTAATATAGTCTTGTCAATTCATGGTAATCCACTTACCTTTAGAATTACGCTGATTATTTGGGAGGGAAACAGTTTCATACATACATAATCTTGCCTTTATCTTCCCTGTTCCCTATCAGAATGGCATCCTTGTGCCATCCTCTGCCCCACAGGAACCAGCTGAGGACTCTAACTTCTCCTCCAGCCCTGCACCACCTCCTTCTTGGTGTAATTTATCTTGTCTCTTAGGTGTGATTTGTCTTCTCTGGTCTATCCTGATGACTCTTCTTTACTAGGGTTGCCTTTTAAAATCTGCTTATAAGGTGTATCTTAGTCCTTTTTATGTTACTTTAACAGGATATGATAGACTATATAACATAAAGAACAAGAATTATTTCTTACAGTTCTGATGGGGGAAGTTCATGGTCAAAGGATGGCGTCTGGTGAGGGCCCTCTTGCTGCATCATAACTCAGCAAAAGGCATCACATGGTTCCACAGAAAGAGATCAAGCACATATCCTCAAGTCATTTTATAATCAGTTTTGAGACTGATAATTAATTAGTGAAGGTAGAACCTTCTTGACCTAAACATCTCCATGTTAGTCCCCACCTCCCAACACTGTTGCACTGGAGATTAAGTACCCTGCATATGCTTTGGGGGACACATTTAAACCATAACAAGATATAACAGACATCCATAAAATATTCTAGTATTAAACGCACAATTCAATATGTTTTGACAAAGGAATATATAGTATATAACTATCACCTCAGTCATGATGTAGAGTAATTTTATCCAAAAGAAATATAATGTGAGCCACACATGTAAGTTAAAATTTTCCAGTGGTTACATTTTTTAAAAATACAAGAAACATAAAGTTGTTGTTAATAATATATATTCAGGGCTGAAAATGTATCTCAGTGAAGAGCACCCACAAGAACATGCCTAACACAAATGGGGTCCTAGGTTTAACCCCAGTAAGACCAAAAATAATGATAGCAATAGGTTTTATTTAACTTAATATATCAAAATATCATTTTGACATGTAATAAATATAAAATATATAAGTGAGGTACTTTATATCTTTTTCACAGTAATTTGAGGCCCTGTATATTTTACATTACAGTCTTACAGCATATCACATTTCTATCACTAAATTTTCACCAGAGACACTTGGTTTGTATTTAGATATTATAAAATTCACAGTGGAAAAGGTAGATTCAAATATCAGAGTTGTTGTAAACATACAAGTTTCTCATTACAACAGTTTTTTTTTTTGGTGGTACTGGAGATTGAACCCAGGGCCTCATGGATGGCAGGCAAGCACTCTACCAATGAGTTATATCCTCAGCTCTTTTCAAAATTTTATTTGGAAATAGGGTCTGACTAAGCTACCAGCTTGGCCTTGAAATTGCAGTCCTGCTGCCTTAGCCTCTCTAGTAGCTGGGATTGCCACCATGTTCCTCCATGCCCAACTTCATTATAACTTCTAATTTCATTTAAATGCAATTTAATATAAATTACATATTATTTAAAATCCAGTGCTTTTGTTGTACTGATCATATGGCAATGGTCAGCCATCACACCTGCCTGGGGACCACCACACTGAAAAGGAGAGAGAACATTTCTATCATCCAACGGATAAAGAAAATATGGTATTGACACAGTAGAGTAGTGCTTTGCCATGAAAAAGATAAACTTGAGTCATTTGTGGGAAATTGAAGCACCTTGAGATCACAATATTAAGTGAAATATATCAGACACATAAGCTTAAATATTGTATGGTTTCTCTCACATGAGAAACCCAAAGTATAAATAAAGAGTAAAATAAAAGATAGATAATAGGAAGTAGGGAGTTAGATCTGTCTCCTGCTTTTTTGAAACCAATCCTCTCTTACCGCCATTGAGCATCAGTAGCCAATAATTTATCATTTGTCTCTATAGTGTTGTCCTTTCTAGATTGTCATGTAAATGTAATCATACAGCATCTAGTCTTTTATTTCTGGCTTTTTTCACTCACCATATTGATTTATCCATATTAGCAGTTAGTTCCATTTCATTGCTGAATGGAATCAACTTGTGTAGATGTTCTATACCACTAACCAGCTGGCAGGTATGTGGTTTGTTCCAGGTTAGAGCTGTTATGAATAAAGTTCTAATGAGTATTTAAATATGAATGCTTGTATGGACACCCACTTTTATTTCATGAGGATATATGTTTTTATTTCTCCCTGAAAAGTATATAGGAATGGATTGAACTGTGTGTATTTAACTTTATAGGGTGTGGCCAAATATTATCCAAAGTGCCATTTTGCATTCTCATCAACAACACATAAAAGTTTCAGTTGTTCTATATCCTCATTGATTCTTCTTACAGTCTTAGCAATTCTACTAGGAAGACAGTAATGTTGATCGTGTTTCTAATTTGCATTTTCTGAATGTATTTTTCAGGTATTTACTTGCCATTTGAATATCTTTCTTTGGTGAAATGTTCATTCAGATATTTTACTACTATCTTTGTCAGAATATCTTTTAGTAATGATTTGTAAGAGTTGCTTTAAATAGCCTTGATCTAACTCTTTATCATACATTTTACATATATTTTCTCCCAGTCTTGGACATGACTTTTTTTGTACCTTATTCCCATGCTAGTGTTATTATCTGTTGCTGCTGAATGTGGCCTTACGGTGACCTCCAATACAATATCTGTGGACCCATTTTGACTTCTGGCATCTTTGAGTCCACGTGTACTCCCAACTACATCTTCTTTTCTCTCAGTGAACTATGGGCAATTTTAGCAGTCTCTTCAATCCTATGCAGAGGTTATAGGGCTCCAAGCAGATATCTTCAGCCAGTCTATATGAACAGTGTTGCAGTAGTCCCTCAAGTATCATGTCAGTTAGATGTAAGGTTTCAAGAAGCTTACAAGCTCTCCAGGCTGTGCTGTAGGCACACGTTTCTACTGCTTTCTGCGGAATTTGTATTTGTAGTTTCTTTCACATACATCTAGAATTGAGTTTGAAGAAACCTATCAGCAACTCAGTGCATATCCAATCTCTAGGCTTGGCCTTCTCTTATTCCTACTTCCTGCCCCTTGGTCAAACTTTGGTCTCCTTGCATAGCATTCTTATGCAACCAGTTTGTGTTCTCTTTTTTTTCCCCTCATACTATAAATGCCAGCCTTTCATTGTTCCAGGAATTGGTCACCTGTGTTCAAAGCCAACTTTTTTGATCTTCTTAAAAATCCTTCTTTCCCCCCTCTCTCAGGCACCATTCTTCTATATTTACAAGCCATAGGCTCTATGATTAATAACTCCATTATAAATTATAAGTCTAGTTCGGAACTCAAAAACAAAGAATATAGCCAGTTATAGTGGCACATGTCTGAAATTCCAGATACTAGAAGTTTGAGGAAGGAGAATTACAAATTCAAGACCAGGCTAAGCAACACAGCAACACTGATTCAAGAAACAAAGAAACAAAGAAAGCAATAACAAAAGAAAGAAAGAATATAATACTTATTTTATTTTGTTCATTCTCCCTGAGGGATAGGTCCAAGGAAGTGTTGAAGTTACCTCTTAATTCTGCAAAATATTATCCTACTACAGTTGACTCTCCATAACAGGGGAAAGACTGAAAGGTCAGTTTCTGCAAAAACAAGAAGATCACTAATTGTTCAAAGGCAGGAAAGTCCAGAGCATATTTGGAAAAAATAATAATGATTACTATATTGATAGTGCTGGTGACTGGATCTATCATTTGGCACAACTTGGTACTATGCGTTAACTCTGGCTTAAGCATTTTTCTCCTATTATCATTTTGATAGTAATTGTCATATTCATGTATGACTTTAACTTTATTGAAGTCAAAAAGTTGTTAGCATCACCAAGGTTTAAACTCTGAGTCAGTCTGATCTTAATGCATTTATTTTTTTTTACAGTGAAAACGTTACATTATAACACACTTTTACAAACCAGATATTAAAATTAACACTTAACTTTGAACATATTTTGTAAATTCTACCTGCTTACTTTTAAGTATGTCAACTACATGTTAACAGATCAATATGTTCTACACATACTTCCAATGTTTAAACAGCAATAATCTATTAATACAGTTATTACTACAAAACAAATTTAGATAGAGATCTTAGGTCATTTTTAAGATCACTTTAAAAGCATCAATCATTAACAATTTTTGCACTGTATTCAAAAACACCGCCAACAATTTCTTTATTTATATTAAAATAAATATTTTGTTAAAAAATGAATGTGCATTAAACTAGTTTTACCGATAGAAGGCTTCATTCCAATCCATTTGTTAAAAAATCTAATTTGACAGTATCTAAATCTAATTTTCAGTGATCTGTTCCATCATTAATACTAAGTTCTTTTTCAAATTATTAGAATTATTTTTTCAGAGAGGACTAATGAAGTTCCAGTCCACACATCTTAAGAACATTTTATATCTAACACACAAAACTTTATAGTGCACACAGTAGATAGTGCCTAAAAAATTAGATACTGAAGAGCAAAAACATTTAAATATCTATTTAAACACAGTGTCTTCTAGATTTTTTGTAAGAAAAGTAATCTGTAAACATCTGTACCTTTGGTTTATGCTTGGTCAATTTCTATGGTCACTGTGGAAGAAGAGAGTATGACTTTATAACCATTTGTGAAATGGGTCCATCCTTGCAAAAATGTTGCATTGCAAAGGTAAAGAAAAAAATCTTGAAAGTACCACCTGGTACAAATTTGTGAAATCAATTTTTGTATTTAAAAACATAAAAAAGAGACCACTTAACAGTCCAGAACTATTCCAGTTTAATAATCTAAATATGAGCCAACTGTAGTACACTAAAAATGTCCAAAAATCAAGCCTCTGAAATAAATATTTCCATTCTTAAAAAAAAGACATAATAAATGTACGACACATGATCAGCATACATATAGAAATCATCAGTTTAAACCATTCTCGATGATGTGTCTGAAATAAAAGGACTTAGCTTTTTCTTCTGTCAACATCGTCTATTGTTTTGGGGGCATTTTCTTGTTATGCACATGACAACTGCTACTGTAATGTGCATCTGCGCAGCTCCAATAGTGACTGCAATAAGAACATGAGTGAGTTTCTACCTACCTGGCACTAAATAGAAGATACTAAAGTCTGTCTTTTCACAGTGCTGTCCAGTGTAACCAGATTCACATATTCAAGAAGCCCTCTGAGTAGAATAGGTGAATTCACATTTCCCATGGATGCAGAAACCATTTAGGTTTTTCAGGGTAAGACATGTGGTTTCCAATATAAACATCTCTTTGATTGCTAGCATCTTTCACATCTGGTCAATATTGTAGTCCATCATCTTTCTTTCTCAACAAACTAGTGTCATCTGTGTCTGTGAAATGACCAAGATGCCTTCTATCAATTTGTTCTTGAAAGCAGCTACTCTTAACCATCAGAACTGTGATTCTCAAGCTATTTGCTCTGAGGGTCCTGCTTGTGGCTTGAAAAAGTTGAGGACTCCACACATCTTTCATTCATTCATGTGCTTAATATCTATTGGTACTTTCTTTATTAAATTATTTATTGATTCATTTAAAACAATGATAAACACATATTATATATTAACATCAGTAACCATTATGAAAATTGCTATATTCTTTAAAATGAAAGTTAGTAAAAGAAGATAGTATTGTTTTATATTTTTGGCAAATCTTTTTACTATGTGGAGTAATAGAAGATAGCTGGGTTCTCAAGGCTGCCTCTGCATTCAGTCTTTAACTTGTGAAAAATGCCACTATTCACTCAAGAAAGATCATAATTAAAGCAAATAATACTTCAGTATTATGAAATAGTTTTGATTTGAGAGAATGAGCATAAAGAAGGCAAATACTGTTTTGGCATTATGAAATAGTTTTGATTTGTGGGCTCCCTAACGGAGTTTCAGTGATCCCCTAAAAGTAAATAAGCCACAAGTTGAGAATAGTTGCATTAGGAAAATTACAAATATATTGATTCCAGTGTAGAGAAGAAATGAGCTTTGAGATAGGAGTTTCAGAGCAGGACCAGATCATGGGAGGATGACCATAAAGTTAAGGAGCTTGGATCTTTCTCTGAGAACACTGGGAAAACATGGATGGCTTTCAACTTGATTAGAGCTTTGTGTGTGGATGATCAGTCTGTCAAAAAATGAACAGAATAGATTAGAAAGAGGTTGGAGAACAGCAATCATTAAGGACACTATAAAGAGGCAGTGTACCATTATATATCTGGAACCAGGCTTCAGGATTTTCATGACAGTTAGATGTCTTAATCAATATAAACTGCATAGAACAAAGACCAAGGCAAAATAAACACTGTTTGTAATAACAGCATTTGTAGAAGATGTAGATTTTTAAATATCAGCAGTAAGATGACTGCTCTTACTACTAATACTAGATGAGCAGAAACAAAATCCTGAACTAGGCAGAGTTAGAGACATTTTGCAATATCATTCAAAGAATATATGCAATGTTATAAAAAAATACAGTGTGTATTTTAATTAAAAAGTTTTTGCAGCAAAAAAAAATCACATTGCCATTAATTTCCCCCCAAACTCTTCCCTCTTGCTTTGAACATACTTATCCCGTCACTCTTGCAACTTTTGAAGCAGTTCTAGATATCCTTTTTCATGAGTATCTTTAGTTGTGTTGTTGTGGCTGCGCTGATGTCCTGAATCCATTCAAAACATTTACCTTTTATGGCCATTTTGATTTTGGGGAATGGCCAGAAGTTGCACAGTGCCAGTGAATAAGGTAAATGAAGCCCCACCATAATGTTTTTAGGAGCCTGACTTTCCAGTGGATGGCACTCAGCAGCAACAATCACCACAGTTTTGGTCATACCTTGTACAAACCCTCACAATGAGGACCTCTAGAACTACTTCAGAAAGTGAAAAGAATAATGGAATAAGTGTGTTTGAAGCAAGTGGGAGTAATTTGGTGGGGATTAATGGCAATGTGTCTTTTACTGTGCTAGTTTTTTGTTTGACCTAATTTTTTAAATTTAATACACATATATATTTGTTGTTGTTATTGTTGTTGTTGTGTTGTTGTTGTTTTTGTACCGGGAATCAAACTCAGGACCTTGCACTTGCCGAGCAAGCACTCATGCTGCTGAGCTATATCCCCAGCCAAAACACCTACATCTATTTTGAACAACCCTTGTAGTTATTGATTGGATGAGGGGTGAGAAAATAAAAAACATAAAGATAGTAGTATTTTGCCATTTGACCAGTATGGCAGCTCAAGCAATATTCTGAGATTGTATTCTCAAAAACTGTTTGAAAAAGAGGGAGGGAGAAGGGAAGAATGGAAGGAAATGGAGCTTACTGGGGGCAAAGAAAAGGAGTTTTGAGTCTGCTGGTTCTGAGGTACCAGTGGAATGTGCATATGGTGAGGACTTTAAATAGATAACACACTGTCCCATATATCAGTTCATAGCCCCCCAGTGTGGTAAGCTCTTTCAGAGATTTTTCATCTACTTTGAATTTTATTCTAATATCTTACTACAGCTTGCTGGTCAATGTGTTGGGTCCCTGATTATCTTTCCAATTTCATAGTAGGCCAACCTCCCATTTCCCAGTATTTGACTTCCTGAACCCTCCAATCCATCCCTCATATGGGGAATCTGCACTACAATTTTGTTTCTTTCAAATGCCCCACACATCACACCAACCCTTGACATACTTGGCTCCTTTGAGTTGGCTGAAATGTTACCTCTGAAATATTATCTCCATGGGTAGCCCTTTCCTGATAGTTTTAGCCAAGTAAATCTCCCTTCTCTTACATTTTTGCCTTTAACAAAATTCTATTCATTATCTTTCACACTGAAAGCTTCCTGAAGACAAGGAATTTAAATCATTGATATAGTACTTAGTTCCTCATAATACAGTTGGTCCCCACATCTCTGCATTCTGCTTCTATGGAACGAACTAAAGGTGGAATGTGTTCATAAAATATTTGAGTCCCTACTGAACATGTGTAGACTTTTCCCTTGTCATTATTGCCTAAGCAATACAGCATAACAACAATTCATATAACATTTACATTTTGTTGTTAAGTAATCTAAAGACAATTTAAATTATTTGAGAAGAAGTTCATTGGTTACACACAAATACTGTTGCTACGGTTTTTATACAGACGGCCCATTGAAGTCTCACGTGCTCATAAGTGGAGTATTTGGGGGGTGACTGGATCATGGGGTCATGATGCTCATCAGTGGATTAGCCCACTGGCGAGGTTCTAGGTAAATGTGATGTGGGGAGGTGGAGTCTGGTTGGAATTGCGGGTGTCTGGGGGCGTGGCATAAGAGGGTTTCTCCCTTCCCCACTCCTCCCTTTACTTTCTGCTTCCTGTCTGCCATGCCATGAACAGCTTCTCCTCTGCCATGCCCCTGTGCCATGCTGTCCTGCCTTGGAGCCAGTGGACTATGGACTGAAACCTCTACAAACTGTGAGCGAAAACAAACCTCTCCTCCTTTAAATTGTGGGTGTTGGGTATTGTCTCTCAGCTATGAGAATGTGATTAAGGCAACTATGTTATTTTACATAAGGAACTGGGGCATCCACAGATTTTAGTATCCATTGGGGGAACCTGGAATCCATTCTCACACAGATATCAAGGGGTTACTGTATTAGCTTCATGAGTATATAAATGAAATTCGAGAGATTGGTTAAATTGGGAAAAAAACAGCACTAGGAATGTAGAGGAGTCTGTATTTAGGTTTGAATTTATTTGAAATATTGTGAGTTAGCGCCAAGTCAGTAATCTACAATGGGAACTTCTTGTTTGCATTTTACTTTAAAATAGGGTTGCTTCATGTGTGAAATCGTCTTATTTATATTTATTCATGTTGCCACCTAGAGCATTAAGTTCTGAAAGTTGCCAAGGTAGCATCAGTGACACAGTGCTCCCTTGCAAATGGCAACAGCCTATCTCTTGCCTTGGAGTCCCAGTGATGAATAATTCTCTTGCTTTCTCAACGTGGCTTTTGTACCCTATGAGCTACTCCACCTTTGTGTGTTCAAAGGCCCAGGTATGTACTCTTGATGAAGAAAGCTAGATTGGTCAGGTACGTTTCCTGGCTGACACTTATTCTAACCCTTATTCTTTGAGTTGACCTACTAGCACATCTCATCTGTGAATGTTGAAAATAATACTGCCCTGAAAGGTGTCTTGATATTTCTAGTAAAGCATCTAACCAGAAAAGGGATATTTCTAGTAAAGCATCTAACAAAACTCAATAAATTTCAGGTTCTCCAGTCATTCTGATAAGTAATTGTCAGGTTGAGTACTATAGGATTCCTTTTTGAAAATAATTTTCTTTCAGAAATTTGAGGTTGTTGCTGCAGTGTTTTTTAGGGGCCAGTGTTAACAGAAAAGAAAAATCCAGTGACATTCTTATAGTTACTACCATTAAAGTAGATAGCTAGATAGGTGTAGATAGATGGATAGGATATATCCATCCTCTATTTCCTTCCAGAAAGTTTTTAGGATACTATATTTATCCTGGATATTTTTAAAAATACACACTACTTATGTAATTATAGGTTATTTAAAAATAGTATAGATTACCAATTAGTCTTCTTAGTCTCAAGGACTTGTATTCTTCAATTGAAGAATATTTTCTTTAAGCATTTCTTCAATAATTACTTTTCTTTTGATTTCTTAATTCTTTCTGTGTTAGGTGGATGCTTGGATTCATATAATAATCTCCTAATCATATTGTCTCTGTTTTTTTCCCCTTTACCTTTTTTGTCCTGCTTTTTAATGAAATGACCTGGTCTATACATCCTTTTTAATGATTTAAAAGACAAGGTGCCTTTCTTAATTTTATGAAATTTTTCTTACAAATCTGCTTATTTTTTAAATAGTATTTGGTTACCAATTTGTAGATTTAACTTATTTAAGATATTTCTGCATGTACTAATTAGGATTTGTTTATCTTCACGAAAGCATGTCTGTTTCTTCCAGTATACGTTTTTATGTTTATTTGTATTGATCTTTGTTTTTCCTGCACGTTGTAGGTTTTACTCAATTGACTAGATGATCTCACATTGCCCAGTCATATGTGAGAATGAATCCGTGCAATGGTTGAGTGCACATGAATGAAACGTATTGACTGGCTGGTTTCATTAATGAGTGAGCAGGCACAGAAGTGATTCTGCGTTTTGGAAACCTGAAATGCCAAATGCAGAGCACTTTGCTCTGGAAACGGAACTCCTACGCTTAGCACCTGAGTCCTCTCCAGAATATTTATTTTATTTTTCCAAAAGGAAGAACTGTCTGTTGTTTCTCCTGTGATGGAGTACAAAGAAGAGTTGAATGGTGGAGACAGAGAGCAGTTGAGCCAATTTTTCTCTTAATGGGTTTTAGCTTCCCTTCATCCCTTCACCTTTCAACTCTCACTTCACATCATTTTTGTCTAAGTCCTAAACTTTCCAGGTTTTAGCAAAGGTACATGCACACTCTCATTAGCTGTGCCCTTCATCTGTCATCATCCTTCCATCCACTTTTCTTCTCTAAGAAACATATGAAAACCACAGTCTACTTAATATCCCTCTTCATATTCTCTTCGCTGTTGTGAGGTTCCATTTTTGCTCCTTTATTTTCATTTTAAAGTGTCCTTGGAGGGAAAAAGAGATACACAATGGAGTACTACTCTGCCATTAAGAAACATAAACTTAGGTCATTTGTAGGAAAATGGATGCACCTCAAGACCGTATTGTTAAGTGAAATAAGTAAGACACACCAACTTAAGTGTTACATAGTTTCTCTTATATGAAAAACCCAAAATTATAAATTAAAGGGCAAAATAAAAGGTAGAAAATAGGAAACAGGGAGATAGATCTTTTACAAAAGGGAAGGGAACCAAAAGATGGAGGGAGAGAGAGGGAGGAGAGGGGAAGGGGATGAAAAGGAATTAAGATGCATTACTTACATGTATCAACTCCCCATGATGAATGCAATTATTATGTACAATCGTGTACTGATTTAAAAAAAGGCAATATATGTTTTCTTTTTTCTACTTGTCCAAGTCAGGAAAAAGTATTAACGTTTTAAGAAGGTAAGTCAACCTTTCTTAGTTATTCTGACTCTGTATCCTGGAGCTTTTGTTTGAAAGTAGAAAAGTCATCTTCTTTGACAGTCTAATCCTCCGCTTTCTCCCAATTATACCAGCGAGTTTCTCTTTCAGATATTGACAGCCCCCTTTGATGCTTTAAAATCTTGGAATATTGAGTTGTATTTCATGTGTAGGTGTGCAATGTTCTGCGTAAGGGGGAAGTGAATCACCAAAAAATAAATGGTTTTAAAATTTTTTAAACAACAAACAGTTCGAGGATTTCTTTATAGTTGAACATATTTATTTTTTCAAAGAAACATCATCCTGCTAACTGTTTAGCTGTTCTCTTCAAAGAACGATGGAAATGATAGCTCTTTGATGTTTTATTAACTCCTTTGTATGAACTTACTGAACAGAGACCTGGAACAGTTTTCCCTAGGAAAATGTAAATGAAATCATTATGGTGTGGTGTAGATTAAGGCTGGATTTGAATCTGAGATCTGTCAGAGTCTTCTTGCTCTCAGTTGACATCTCTGAGTTTCAACTGTCTCAGTGATAACCAAAAGTCTCTCCTCCTGAGCAAGAGCAATATGAGCACATAAAGAAATGAGCACGATGCTTGGCAGGTGCTAAGCACCTGTCCAGGGGCAGCTAATGCATTTACGAGCTAAATAGGCCTTATAATGTCATTGCCTAGCTATATATATATATATATATATATATATATATATATATATATATGACAGTATGACTCCAAATACCTTAGACTAAGCTCTTTTTAATGTCTCTCTCTGTCCCTCTGCTTTTGTTTAAACTCATCTCCTTTTGCTTAACCCTCAGAGTATTAGAAAACTGACCCAAGCTACCACCTAGTCAATAGTATTTAGCCCCAGTGAATTACTAAGCATTAATGCCTCCTTGACACTGTTTGTTTTGCCTTTTTAACAATTACTTATTGAGAAAGCGCTGACTAGTCCGTGACATAACAGATTCTGATGTCTCCCAATTATGCGCACATTATGCAATCTATGAGTTAAAGCCATTGTGCTTTCCTGTGGTAGATGGACTTTGCAGCCCCATATTTGCCTAATGAGATAGAACCCAGAAGCTGGGTAGATGAGGTTCTTTTGTCAACATTTATTTCCAATGTACTACAAGGTGGTATGAAAAAATGCAAATATTGCTAAATTTGTTATGAATTTACTTGCCTCAAACATATTACTTCATAATTGTTTACAAGTGGAGGAGTGAAAGTTCTAGGCTTTCATTAAAACCAACCATTATTATTGAGCCCTACAATACATAACATACCAAAATAAACCACAAAACTTCTCATGAGAACTGGTGATTTTAATTAATGTATGCAGTTAGCAAACTTTTGTGTGTCAGGCACTGTACTTAGGCATGGGGGGTCCAATAGTCAATAGCAAAGACAAGATTTCCTCAGGAGCCTGCTGTGTACTGGAAGAAATAATTACTAAATGAACAAATGATCATTCCATGCCATTTCTATTGCTAGCACCTTGTTAGGTACAGATACAACAGTAAGACATAGCCCTAGCTACAAAGATCCCACAGAAGAAAAGAGGGTGTTATGGGGTAACAGAGGAAGAGCACTGTCTTTAGCCTGCTTTTAGGAAGCTTGTGAATTACCAAAAGGAGGAAGAAAGGAAATTTTCAAGAAGAAGAAAAAGTATGTACAAAGGTTCAGAGCCAAAAGAACATATGACAAGCTGGGAAATCCTAATAGTTGGCATCAGGTTCCCTATGTGGACTGTGAGGTCCTGAATAATACTGTATGAAATAAGGGTAGAAAAGGAGATGGTAACCAAATTTTAAGGATTCATTAAGCTGTATTGAGTCTTAGATTTGTCTTTTCCTAAGAGTTAAAGGAACCCGTTCCAGGCATGTCAGCAGGGCACCTGGCATGCTCCGATGTGGCTTTAGGAGGTAATCACACTTGGGGAACACAGAGAATGGAAGATCTGCTGAGAAGCCACCTCAGGGCAGCACAGCTCAGAGTGTGATGGCCCACACTAAATCAGTGGCTGTGTGAATGGACACTTGTGGACAGATTTTTAAGACTGCTAAGGACCTGGAATTTATAGGATTTTCCAACTGTCTGGACTGTAGGAAGAAGGACATTAGAAATGTCTTCCAAGTTTCTAGCTTGGGCAGCTAGATAGATGGTAGGCACCAACAGAAAGATCGAAAAAGGAATGATTTGCTGAATCTGTGTATTTCTTTTTGATTAAAGTAGGCACAGATTACTTTCATCATCTTGTAAGGGTTGTCTACAGTACAATAATTACTAAATATCAGGTGCAAGGAAGGTGGCTAATGAAGATCAGCAGTTAATTTACATACAAAGTTTCACAGATCTTAACTGTTGGAAGTAGGAGAAAAGGTAGCTCATGGGAATGTCAGAAAAGATTCCATGGAGCTGTCACACTGGGTCTTAAGTGATGAGTAACAAATCACTAGGGAATAAATGAAGGGGTGAGGGTTAGGAAGACGCTTTTGGCTGAAAACATAGCAGATGCAGAGCTCAAAGTTGTTCAAGAAACTGGAAATGGCTCACTCTTTCTGGAGCACAGGATTTGAGAAAAGGGTAGCAGAAAATGAGCGAGAAATCTAGGAAAGAAATAGACGATAAAGGGTCTACAAATCAGGCAGGAGCCTGTTGTCCTACAAGCCAGTAATTGAAAAAGGTTTTCTGCAGAATAAATATATCCTATAGAATACAAACATGATCCACTAAATACAGAAATCTCTGGTTTCAACAATAAATAACAGGATTTGTTAGAGCTTTTTAATGTAAAGTGGGTATTTCCAAAACAGAGCTATCCTATCCCATGGATTTTGTTTTTCAAGTTTGCATCTTTTTTCCCACAACACAGACAGTGCTTCAAAATTTGCTGATGCTTCTGTGCCATTGGCTTTAGGAAACTGTTCTAGGCAAGGAATGGGGAACAATGGAAGGGATTGAAATGAAGGTGACTTGGGAGCCAGCTCCATGAGTCAGAACAACTATCACACTGACACAGTGAGGAGGGTAAATTGGTTGAGCTAAAGATAGAGGCTTGATGACCATAAGCAGTTAAAGGAGAAAATAAGACAGCAAATTTATATATGCCAAATGGGGCAGTGGTGGGGAATAGACAGGGGGCTCACATACACATGCTTGCATGTGTGTATGCATGTTTTAATAATGTATGGGCACTCAGCAGGCACTATTTATAGCCTGTAGAAGCAAAGGAAGGCTTTATCAAGAAAATTCTAAAGCTCCTTACCAATATAAGATATTAATATTTGAAAAGTTCTTTTGCATTTGTGATGCCTGTTGACCCTCCTGCCAATCCTGTAGACAGTTTTAAAATCAGTTTCCCCACTGAGTATAGGAGCAGAGGAGTATCAGAGAAATCAGGAACATTGCAGGAGTTCCAGAGCAAGTGAAAGGCAGACTTCTGATGCTTGCTCTTCTCACTGTGAGGACAGGCTGTCTTCATCCTATTGTGTTGCCTAGGTCCTGTGGGACTTGGGATTTGATGAGTAAGTAGAATTTACATAGGTTGAAAAAATAAGTAAAAATTTTTTAGTTAGGAGGAAGCGTACAAAGGACAAAGAGGCAGAGATACAAGTGATCAGTCCAGTCTGGGAGTGGTATTGTGCTACAATAATCTCCCCATAAGTCCTGTTGTCCTCAAGTCAGGGTGAGTCCCATGCACCTGTCACCTGTCCAGTGACATGAAACCCACACTTAGAACAGTCCCAGGCTTGGTGTCATATGCTGCTGTTGCTGCCTTACAATCCCAAATACATATTGAACAAATGGCCCATATTTTTGTTTTGGACTGAGCTCTACAAATTGTCCAGCCAATTTGGGGCCCAGGTCAGATGTTTTACTTTCCACTTCACTTGCTATGACTATTCTTACTTAGCTATATGCCTCTGAATTCTTACACTGTGATTAGTGCACACTTGATTAGTGTCTTGCTTGCACAACATGAGTTTTAATAGTTATCTCTGCAATCAAGTTGTCGACTCCTTTCTAGTACTTTAAAAGATTAGTGCTAAGTACACAGTAGGCAGTTAGTAAATATTTGATGTGGAATGAATATATGCCTTCGCCATCAGCTCACTAGCACAAACAGTTCCATTCTCCTCTGTAATGAAACCCTGTGTGTGAGTTAATTTTAAAAAAATAAAGAGCAGACCTGCTAAAATAATTCAAAGACTAGAACCAGGCAAGTAAATAAATTCAGCATCCATGCAGACAATGATGGGACACATAATAAGAACAATACTCAACATTTCCCAGGAGTGTAATATGTGCCTTTTGCTGCTCTAAGGATTTCATGCATATTACGTCATGCAATTTTTACCAACCACCTATTATGTGGATACTAGTATTATTTGTTTGGGAAATGAAATTAAAATGCAACCTGATTAAGTAATTTTTTCGTGATTACACTGCTAGGAGATATCAGAGCCAAGATCTCAACCCAAGCAGTCTATTCCTCAAAACCCAAATCTTTAACAATTTGCCCGTTACACTTTTCTGACCCATCTTAGGAAGGAGACTCACATCTGGGCTTACACCATTACCCACCATATATGTGACAGCTGCTTTTATTCTTTTTGTAAGGATATGCACAGGAGACAGTGGCACTGCCATTCTAAACTTGTCCTCTACTTTGTACCTTCTTTTGGCCCCAAATCTTTAATTCTTTTGTCATTTTTGTTTGTTTGTCTTTGTTTGTTTTGAGACAAGGTCTTGCTCATTAGGTTGTGCAGGCTGGCCTTTAACTTGCTGGTATAGCCTGGGCTGGCTTTGAATTCATGGTGATCTTCCTGCCTCAGCCTCCCAAGTGCTGGAATTCAGGCATGTGCCACCATGCCTGGTTCCTTTTTTTTTCTTTAAACTCTTTCTAAAATAAATAGAATGAGTCAGCATTTGCAAGCAGGAAGCATTCTAAATTATCGTGGTTTTGTTTATTTGCTTTGATTGGTTTTGTTTTCCATGGAAAGAATTTAAAATCTTCATTCAATTCTCAAAATTATCTGTGATCCTAAAAAGCTATAGTCCCTGTGCAGGACTGGTGCTACTTTTCAGATATAAATTCATAAACTTTGGTCTTCATCCTTTTTCAGTCCTTGTACATCTGTCAGGTGCCAAATGGAAATTGCAGAGGTCTCCATTTGAAAGATGTTTAATGTAATTGTTCTCAATCCATATTTATTCCATAAATATTTATTGAATTTTAAAACATATACAACCTTGCTTGCAAGTTCAAGGTTCATCTAGCTCCTGAATCCTGGTTTGTGTAATTTACCACACTAGTAAAGGCCAGGAGAGCGTCCTTGCTTGCATAACACTGAATTTCTATATCTCCCGTGTGATGGGCTACATTTACTCTGTACTATGTCCAGTAGCTTCTCAAGTTGCCTATTCTTTGCAGTTCCCCTCCAAAGGGGAGAGTGGCAGACCATCACAGTATGGGGAGAGGAAGATTAATTAGTGCTAGTGCTCAATGAGCAGAAAGCCTTCCCTCCCAGACTCTGTAAGTCAGAGGATTGATACCACCTCTCCTCCAGCTCTTTTCTGGCTCACTACGAGGCAGAGAAGTGGAGATGAGGGATAGGAGGAAGAAGTCTTATATTAAAATTTTGTCCAGGGCTGGTACCAGTGACTTTTGAATATGAGTAAGAATTTCTTCCCTTGGTACCAACCTTAATATACTAGGAAGTTAACCAATTTAATTGTCCAGTAACTTTCTACTAACCCTCTTTCTTCTTTCTTTGGTAGTGCTGGAGATTGAACCCAGAGCCTTGCAAATACTCTAGGCAGATATTCTATCACTAAGCTACAATCCCAAGTGCTTTAACATTTTTCAGGGAAAAAAAAGTGTGTTTCCCTCAAACAGAAGTTGAGAAGAGTCACTGTCCCAGGATGTAAGACGTGATACCAGGTTTTGTGCCAAATTATCAGGAAATTGGAGCAAGTTGCTTCTTTTCTTTAAGCTTCAGTTTCCTCATCAGTAAAATGATGAGCTAAACCTAATGACCTATAGGCCCACTTTTTATCATGAACCTTGCCAGCTAACCATTTAGCATTACCTAGAGTTGGCCAAATTGCCAAGTTTGAGGGCAGAACACCCAAGACAACTCTAACCTTCTGACCTCAAATGCAGATTTGGGGTATTCCCAAAACTAGCCTCAGTTTTGCTAATTTGCTAGAAGGACTTGCAGAATTCACTCACAATTAGCATACTCATACTCCTGTTTATGGTTGATTATGGAGAAAGGATACAGATTAAAATAAACCAGAGGAAGGCTTGCCTGAGTAGTGTCTGGTAGGGTTCAAAATGCAAACCTTCTCCTGTTCTCAGGACATAGTACCCTCTAGCCAACAATGTATGACAATATGAAGATCATTGCCAACCACAGAAGCTTGTCTGAGCCCAATGTTCAGACTTTTTATTGTAGCCCCTTATGTAGACATGACTGATAGATACATGGCTGAGCTCAGTATCCATATCAACTGATAACTACGTGACCCAAAGCTCTCATCTTAAATCAAGTGTCCATTCTGAGGTTGTCAGCCTCATAAAAATAGTATATGACATAAATAACCTCCAAGAAGCCTGGGGAAAGAGCCAGACTACTTTTAGGAGAAGGCCAAATTCTTTGCTGTGCATCCTAGTTTACTGCTCATAAATCAGTCTCCATGGTCTTCATTATGAAGCAAACACAGATTCACTTGCATTCTTTCAAAAAGTGTGTTAGAGTAGTTAGCATGTGCTGGGTACTCTTCTAAGTGCAAGAGATAGAGCAGGAAATAAAAAAGCTTCTATCGCCCCAGTACTTAAGTTTTACTTGTGTAATTATCAAAAGAGATACACACCATCTGGTTATGATATGGAGATGGTGAGAGTGATCAAGAAAATCATCCCTGAGAGGTTGATATTGCAGCAGACCCTTGATGAGATGCCATGCTGAGCTATGCTCAGCATAAAGGAAGGCACTTAGGACAAAGAGAAAAGCAGACACAACAGTCCTGTGCTGGGAATGTTCTTCCAGCCATGTTTGATGAAGATAAGGATATCACCGTATTTATGAGGGAATTGGGGAGTCAAGATTTTGTGGAGCTCTAGGTAAGAAGTAATGGGGGAGGGAGGGCAATAGCTGTATCCAAATCTTTGCAGTATTTTTAGAAAGTTTTACTCTGAATGTGTAGAAAGCCAACAAAAGACTTTGAGCAGAAAAGTAACCTGAGGAGATCCGCATTTGGAAAGACCATTCTGCCTACTGCAAAGAACTATTCTGAGTGGGTAGAGCCATTGAAAGAGAGGCCAGAGACTAGGTCCAGCCTATTGAAACAGTCTTGGTGAGATACTATAATAGCTGAAGCACCTTAGTAGCAGTAAAGGTAATGAAGAGTGATCCATCCTGGATCTATTTTGTAGTGTTGGCAAATTGACTAATGGGCTGGAAGGATGTAGACAATGAGAAAGAAACCCGGGAGAAGGAAGTTGGAGCAGGCATGAAGGGCAACACTAAGGACTAAAACACAGTGCATATGCCCAGTGAAGCATCAGCCTGACTGTTAGGGAGGTTCAGAGTTCAGGTTTGGGGTTTTTTTCATCACACGAGTGGTAAGCTGTGGAGACTGAATGAGGTCATCTAGAGAGGGATGGTGGATTAAGAAGCCTAAGAACTTTGAACTTTAGGGCAGTTATAACATTTAGACGTCTGAGAGATGAGCAAAAGCCAGCACACGCGCTCAAGGAATATACTCTGAGATAACAGGAGAAACCTGAGAGGACAAGGGCAGCACCTAGGAATCAGTGAAGAACATATCCTAGGAAGGAGGGAGTGCCCACTGCACACACACAACTCTTTACATGTACATCTCAGGACAATGGAGTATCTAATTCCCTGGGTCCTCAGATATTAATATACTGATCACATGACCACAGAATTTGACTCTCTTATCCAATCTAAAACACAGATATTCCCCAACTAGATGCCAGTAACTGTACCTTTAAATCTTTCCACCTTGAGTAGCCATAATAGAATCCAGACACCCAACTGTGAAAATTCTTTATTTGGCAGTAACATCTGGCTCTTTGGCTTCTTCTCCTAGCTGAAACTGAAGTCATAGGTGTTGAGCTAAACAGTTGGCCTAATAGAGAGATAACTATCACAGTGACTGAATAATATATTACATCTTACTGTCTGAGTTTGTCCTGTGATATCATATCAGTGCCTTCAGAATCCTGATATTTTTGTATTGTATTCACTCAGCCTACTACTAGTTATAGAGGGAAATGCACACTGTTCTATATATGTGTATATATTTATGGGTATGTCTATATTTTCACATTTAGTTTCTATGAATGGTTTTGAGGTTCATCAGATTGTTGCTGCTTAACTCAGTTTGGGGGTTACATTTCAGTTCAAGCCCTTAGTAGATGAAAAATGATTTTTGCAAGAATATCTTTAACTTCTGAATGGAATAAAATCTTTAAAATAGTTCCATTGTACCTCTTCTATCCAACACAGCAACCACTGATATCAAGTGGTTATAGAACCCTACAAATGTGGTTGGTTTTGAGAGGTCTCTAATGTAAAATACCAGATTTCAAAGACTTGGAATGAAAAACACAGAAATATATCATTAATGATTTTTATATTGATTATATATTGAGAGTGTAATATTTTAGTAGGTTACAGTCAATAAAATACTTAAGCTTTTTTCCAAAAAATTAAAGTTATTAAAATTAATTTAATTCATTTTTTACTTTTTAATGTGGCAGCTATATACCTTATAATTACAAGTATGGCTTATATTATATTTCTATGCATTGATTATGTACATTTTTACATCACTATCTCAACTTTCTGATGAGAAGAGAATGATCTTTTCAACACAAATTTTCATACCATAAATACATCATGGTATTAAAATATTTGTAAATTTTTCTTGCTATAAAATTATTCATGTAGTATATTTTCTTTGAAAACAATTTGAACAAAAAAAGCAAACTACACATTACTACCACATGTACATTTTTAAACCAAAATATTGGAGCATTTTATTTTGTTTCATGAATTTTTAACACAACATGAACAACTATCTTTCCCATTAGATATTTTTATATCTTTATGATATAACGTAACATGAATGACTGTCTTTGCCATTAGATATTTTTTTCTTCGGTACTAATAAATGCAAAAGATATAGCATACTCCCTAGAAGTAATAGTGGCTTGTGATAGCCATGATTTTCTTTTTTTAGTCTTTCAGTATCAGCTTTATTGAGATACAACTCAGATACCATAAAATTCATTCTTTTAATGTATAGAATTCAATGGTTTTTAATATATTCAGACTTGTATAGCTATTTATTGTCCCTGTCTAATCTTAGAACATTTTCATTACCCTCAATAGGAATCTGGAATCCATTAGCAGTATCTCTATCTACCCCATTTCCAGTTCCTGGAATTCACTAGTCTACTTTGTTTCTCTTTGGATCTGCCTATTCTGAACATTTCACATCATTGGAATCAGTCTGGCTTCACTTACTTAGCATAATTCTGTTACATTTCATCTATGTTGTAGCAAGTATCAGTACTTCATTATTTTTTATAGCTGAAAAATAGACCTTGTGAGGATATATAAAAATTTATTTATCCATTTATCAGCTGATAAACATTTGAGTTATTTCAATTTTGTGGCTCTTATGAATAATGCTATTAACATTCATGTGCAAGTATTGGTGTGAACACGTGCTTTCAATTCTCTTATGTATATAGGTAGAAGTGAAATTTCTGGGTCATACAGTAACCTTGTTTAACATTTGGAGAAACTGTAAAGCTTCATGCCTGCACTGTTACACAATCTCACAAGCAATGTATGAGATTCTGGTTTTGCTATATCCTCACCAATTCAACAGTACTGACTTTCATCTGACAGAATATTTATCCCTATGAAGGACAAATCAGATTCTGGTGATGCATGGTTTGGAAAAAGACCTCACAAGTTGATTCTATTGTAACTTTGACCCACCCTCAATACACACACACACACACACACACACACACACAAATACACACACACACACCTCTGAAAGCATAGTGGTTAAGAGCATGGGCTTCAGAGACATATCATAGATCAGACCCAGTCTTTATTATTTTCCTTGGTGAAATGGAGATGGTAATAGTACCTTAGAAGCTACTGTTAGAATTAAATGAAATAATGCAAAGAAAGCCTTTTGCACAGTGCCCACTACATAATAAAATGCTCAAGTATCAGTGCCTCAATATTTTCCAATATATGAAGACACTATAATTTACCTAATCAATTCTGTTGCTTGACACTTGGCTTGTTTCCACTTTTTAACAATTATAAACAATACATTAAGAGATAACGTGTGACTACATTTTTGTCTGTATCCTTGTTATTTGCTTAGAATAAATTCTGCAAGTGGAATTTCTTGGCTTCTTTTTCCTTAAAAAATTGAAGAACATCTCCCAATATATATTCTTATTTAAATTATACTAAAATTCAACTTTGAGTAACATAATCAGATACTGCATATCATCAGACAATTCCCCTGGAACGTTGCTAGCAGGTTTTGGAAATCATCTCTGTGTCTCACAAATACAATGGAAATTAAGCTACTTTGTGCAGAACAGCCTGAATTTAACTCCAAAACCATCAAGTGAAAAAAGCCCAAGTAGTCGTCTCCTCACTGGCTCTTGGACCTGGCCTCTGGAGATTTCATACCTTTACTCCCATTACATCAATATTTTAACTAGACAAGTGGCAGAGCTATCAGTGAAATCAGATCCAGTGGATGTTGTTTTGCATTTAGGCAAGTCAAGGGCACGGGTAAGGTGACAATGAAGCCAGAACGATAGAAAAGAATGATTCCTTGACAATAGGCATGTCCTAACATTCCTTAAATCATCAGGCCTAGGAGCAATCACTCACAAGTCTACACAACAATTTCACAGCCAGACTGCAAGGGGTCAGACGAAGCATCAGATTTCCTCTGATCAAGATAAGATTTTAAGGGTTATTTAGCATTATGGCAAAAATTTGGTTGGATGGTGGAACTGGCTTGGTTTAGAGAGTGTTGAGAAATTAAAAGGAACTTTGCAGAGATAACAGGGATGATTAGAAAAAATATTAGTAAGTAATATGTTTATGCTGGCATACTGGTAAATGTTGAAAAGCTGGCTCTTACAATTTTAAAAATCCCGATTTACATAGTTTTTAAAATTTATTATTGCCTTAATATAAATATTCAACAGTGACAGATTTCAAATTTTAACCATGGACATGGTGTCATTGTTCAATGCAAAGCCGGGAAGAGAAGCATACAATGTGCAAAATCGGCTCTCAACAGCCAGTCCGTATCAGCACCAGCACACCACTGTGCATTTTCAGAGAATTCTGTACTTGAATAATTTAGGGGACATTTTCCAATAAAATCTAACAAGAGTCCAGCATCTAAAATAAATACATTACTATGAGGGCAAGAAGTTTTGTTTTCTTTCCCTAAGTAAAATACCATGTTAAAGAATTGCTCTATTACACGTTGTAGCATGTACAAGAAGGAATTGCAAACTTGCTAGAAATTCATGAGGTCAACCTCTGGGCAGTCCATCAGCTCATAACCCAACCCAGAGAGAGAGGGGAGATTGGGCATTGGCTTATTAATGATTCTGTAGAGGAATTCCACTTGATTCCTCAGTAGGACAATGTGGCTAGGTTTGCTCACACTTAAGGTACCCATCAAAAAGAGATAATTCTCATTTCTTCTATTGTATATCCTGCTTCTAGCTGTTCATTGAGACAGTGATGGGTCTTAAAACCCAGGTTTCTGGGTCACTTTTGTTCACATGAACAACTGACTTGTAGAGCATTTCTCCCATCTCTACAGGGAGAGATCTCCATGAAGCCCTTCTAGGGGAGAGAACCAGAATTGTAGTGAGACCTGGCTCCCAGCCCAAACTGGACTAGGCACTTTCCTTCCACTGTCTCTGAGGCCACCCAATAACCCTGTGAAGTCGCTACCATTGTTCTCTGTTTTGCAAATATAGGGGCCTAGAGATGTTAAATTACTTGTCAAAGGTCAAGAAATTCACAAATGCCTGAGCTGGGACAGAAACCAGGACTGCCTGACACCTAACGCCTATATTAAGAATCTCTGGAGTGGTTCAGGTCAAGGGTTTTAATAAGACTGTAGGTATTTAATGTGCTAATTGGACAGGATGAGCTAAAAGGTTCCAGTGTAGGAAGCACTAGCCTAATGGAGGAGGGGCTATTTGTGAGTATTCAGGGAAGCAACCAGGACAAGGGTGATAAAAAGGAATGTGTCCACATGCTGTCACACTGAATTGGGTATCTTAGGAAGGCTGTGTATTTGTAATTGGCTCTTTCTTATAAAGCACAAGCCTAAATTAGGTCAGCCTTTCAGAGTACCCTCTGCTTCCCCTTTTGTAGCCCATGGCCCCTCTTACATAAACTGTAAATTAGACTGTAAGTTCCATGACTGCAGAGACTGACTGCACTGATCATGCTGAATTTTCAGACTTGTGTCCATGTCTGGCACACACAGGGTCATCAATACGTGTGGTGAACGTTTACTTTTTAAGAAGTTTTTACAGTAAAAGATACATTGCCGTCAGTCCCCCTCAGATGCCATGCCCTGCTATCATTTCTAACATAGTCCTGGGAATTGTTTTTCATGAGTGTCTTTATGTAGTATGATCAAAAATATAGTGAATGCTGTTGCTGAGTGACACCCAGCAGAAAAGGGACACCTAAAAACACGATCTGTCCTCATCCACCTTATTCAGTGGATTGGCATTGTGCAATTTCTGGCCCTTTCCCAAAGTCAAAATTACCACGAAAGATAAATGTTTTAAATCAGTCCAAAATATTGAGACACTCACAGCAGAACAATAAAAGTGACAGGTGTATCTGAAGTAAAGTGGATGTTTTCAGGGGGATTAATGACAATGTGTCTTTTACTGTAATTTTTAAAAAATTTAAAAATTTATTGTGGTTTTTAATCAGCCCTGGTAGCATGATAAAAAAAATTTGTTAAATATTGATCATGGTGATAATACAAGTAAAACCTTAAAGTAAGTGGCTATGGTCCTATTGATTATAATGTATTGATTATATCTCCAGGAAATCTCATGGTATTAAAATCAGTTGACAGGCTTTAAATTCTGTGAAGGAAAGCACTCTGGTTTATATTATCTGTATCCCTAGCACCTTGAACAATCTTGGCATACATTAGGTATTCAATAAATTTTGGGAGGCATATATGCATATAGGAATAAATAGGAATGGTTATTTCAATTGGGATAAGGATAATAAAGTGAAAATTTCTGACTCACAGTAGATTATTATTTTCATAAATTCTAATGAAGGTAGATTATAAAACCTAAATCTCACTAAATAAATTCAGTAATTTATTCTTTCAACAAACATTCATTTCCACTCAATAAATGCAATTAAGCATCTACTAAATGACAGGCACTCAATAGTGGAGGTATAAGTGGAAATGTTTGACAGTAATTACTAAACAAATGTTATAAGATAAAGTGGGACATGAAGAACCCCCCAAAATTGCAGATACATAAAATATCAGAAGTGGGGACCATGGAGTGGGTGGGGAATGTCTCGGTTGAGACATTGGAGGAGACGCAAAGGACGTGAGGAAGGGACATAGGAAATAGAATGCAAAGATGCCAAAGCTCTTGGAAGAACCTGACAAGTTGGAGGAGTAGGAGTTCAGGACATCCTGTAAGAAACAGTCTGCGCAGTCCCTTGTCCCATAGCACAGTGTGTGCTTCCTCCACTATGCCACCTCCTTTACTGTGACATGTCCCTGTGTTAAGGCGCATGGCCGATAGCATTTTTTTTTCTTGATTTTGGTTGCAGTGGCTTGTTCTCCATTGCTTACAGTAAAAAGAGAGTATTCACAAAGTAGACACCTTGAAACCTACTTAATGATTGTACATAATATGCCTTCTCTGAACTTGTGTCTATGTACTGTGTTATAAAAAGAGGAGGAATTTCATGGGAAACATGGAAGGAAAAATTTAGTAAACTCAAAGGCTCAGTTTGTGGAGGGAACATTTCTCTCATTGGTCACAATGGAAAATTTCCACAAGTATAGTCCCGCCAATGACCCTGAGCCTACCTGATTCATCGCACAGTTCTGTTCTAATCCAGCCTATGTTCCAGGAAGACAAAGGGGAGAATTTCCCTGTGCCAAGGCCTCCTGTCATACTGTAAGGTCATTCCAGTGGAAGGCAAGATGTTTTCTCACCACCTTAACAGCAAAGAGATGGACTTAGCTCGTTACTCTTCTGCTTTCCTCCCCACTATGTGCCAATCCCCATGAGAAGCTGGACTGTGTTAACCACAAGTGATGGAATCCTGCTGCCCCAGGGATACACACAGCTCATCATATGGTCACTGCTGCTGAAGTGGATCACATCAACTTGCACCACTTTTCATCTGCTACTTAAATTTCACATGTGGATGTTGAACAAATACGCAAATAAGTGTGTAGGACTTAACCACCAAATGAAAATAAAATGGAATGTGCTGGAAAATGAAACCCTCTCCCCCATTATATAAAGAGACATATTTATTCTTTTTTCCTTGTGGACCTGAAGTCACTTTTTGGATTCCAGGGCAATGCTATTTTCCACCTGCCGGAAGCCTCTATTCTTAGAAATCAAATGGCAATTCCCAAACCTCAGCTAAGGACTTGTTTTCTCATTTTTTTCGAACTTCAAATACTTTCTAAATTGTGTTAGCCGAAGCATTGTATGTATATAATTAACTCACAGGTCCCTCTGGGCTCATCTAGCTGAACTTGTGGAGCTTAACTGAGCAAGACATTTGCTGATGTCTCTCCCTACGGTGACACCCATTGAAACGAATATCTTCTACAGGAGGAAATCGGGGAAATTTCTTTTCCAAATTGACTTTCTAGTGATTCGGGTTGCTTCATTAAATGATTTTGGTGGTTTCATAACTATGATGATCTCATTTTCTTTCAAATGTGGAATTTGTAATTTGGAGAAATGTTGGTGGGGGGGTGCTCTGTATTTTTCTCCTAGATGAAGTAGGAAGACAGGTTTTTTTGTTTTTTTGTTTTTTTTGCATTAATTGGATCCTTGAAATTCCCTCAGGGTAGCAGTGGCTCTCTGTGGGCACAGGGCTCCCTTATGCTTTAATATACCTTCCCAATTGAGAGCAAACTCAAGGCATTCCTGTCCAAGCAAAAGCCAACAGAGGAGCTGCATCAGTTTGCCCAAAACAAAGTGCACAGGGCTGGGATGACCGGGCTTCCTCAAACAGAACAGGTCAGCTGGGTTCATGACTCAGGTCCGTGCCAGTGCTTGCCCGGATAGACACCGAGGCTTTTCTGAACACCAGCTTCCTACATTTAGATGCTTTGACTTTTGAATGGAAGAGTCATATGTGATTGCAGTTTCGAAGACCTGACCCCTGCACATGTGTCTATTGCTAGCAGGAAGGACTTACGATAGGGAAGGCTAGAAGCAGCTCTTCTCCCTATTCTCTCCACTCCTTCCGAGGCTTCCTTTGAGCGCCAGGCCTCGCCCTTTAACTTCAGCAAGGGACCATCTGCATTAAACAGGGGCGAGCAAAAGAGGCATGGATGAGGACTTCTAGCCTATTCACAGGAACCTATTCCACTTGCAGTCTTGAATGAACTGCAGGTGTATGGAGAAAGGCAGCGATTTAAGGAGCTGGAGGTGCGAGCGTAGACGCGGGATTCAGCTGCCTGACGCAAGAGGGGGAGGTTGGCAGCGCGCGCCTGTGCTTTTCACGCCAACCTGACAGTTAGCTGCTGGCTGCCCAGGTGCCGGTTCGCGGCTGCGTGCGCCCACTGCAGCAGAGAGCAGCCGCAGCCTCTCCGCCTGGGTCACCAGCGCTGCTGGGGAAGAGTCCTGGGGCTGCTGACGCGGCTGGGAGGAGCCTCGCCTTTAATGCACCAGCCGCCTCCAGCCTCCTGCAGCAGGAGCAGCTGCTGCGTGTGCGCGCGTGTGGGTGTGAGGGTGAGTGCGCTGGCGCCGGCCGCAGCGCCCTGCCCAGCTCCCCGCCGGCTCCCCCGGCCCCCGCCTGCGGGAGCCGCCCTCCCGTGGGACCAGCACCCTCCCCACCCCGGCCCCGCCAGCCTGAATCCTACCCCTGCCATCTCGCCACCGCAGCTTGGGTCCGGAAAGGCACCATTTTGTCGCGGCTGCCCGCTCTCCCAGGGGAGGAGGGATCATTTTTGCATTTCGGAGCGGCTGCCAACGCGGGGAACCTGTTGGGCATCTCCCCGGCCCGGCGTGGGAGCGCCTGTGGGGCGGGCGGGCGGGCGGTTGGGCGCAGACCCTGCGGGCGCGGCGCGTCCTGACCCCGGAGGCAGCGGAGGCAGCGCAGCATCCTCGCTGGGAATTGGAGCCGAAGTGAGCGCACCGCGCGGGAGGAGCCGCCGCAGCCTCAGAGAGCCCGAGCGGAGGAGGTGACAGCTCCATTGCCGGGTTTTTATTTTTATTTTCTCTCCGCCTCCCCGTCTCCTCCTCAGGCTCGGACCATGGTGCAGTCCCACTGGCTCCCCTGCCCCCCTCTCCTGTGAGACTGGCTGCGGGGAGGGATCATGGATACTTGTCTGCCGGCTTCTGGTTCCCACGCAAGTAAGCCTGCTGTCAATGGAGGAGGACATTGATACCCGCAAAATCAACAACAGTTTCCTGCGCGACCACAGCTATGCGACCGAAGGTAACGCCAGCCCGGCCGGCCGCATTCCGCCGCTGGGGCCGGGTGCGAGTCGCGGGTCGCCGAGCCTAGCGGGCGGCCGGGCGCTACGTACGCTGCGGCCGCGACGCCTCCGGGCCGAGGCTGGGCAGGGGCTCGGGCGCCTGGTGGGGCAGCCCCGGGGCGCAGCATCCATCCGGGCTCCGGAGGCCAGCCCCGCGAGAGCAGCAGGTGGAACCGGCGCCCCGGGAGTTAAAATGGCCCTTGGGGATTAGGCTTTTCAGGGCGCGGCTCCCGGCTGGGCAGATGACCCGGCGAAGGCAGATGACCTCGCGCCCCGATGCTTATGAGGGTCCTGGAGGGAGATGAGACGGGGCCCGGGAGGACCTTAGTAAACCCTCCTTGAGGGGAGAGATGTTCTGTCTCTCCGTGGCTGCAGGGAGGGCATGGTTTCATTTCCTGCCCATTCATCTCTCTGGTTGGCCGGGTTACCTGCTCAGACAATCAGAACCCCAAAAGGCCCCTTGCAGGAGGGCGAGCCCCCTCGCCCCTCCGAAGTGGATGAGCAAGAAATAAAACGGTGACTGGGGAAATAGTGTTCTAGCGGCGAGTGAACGGGGCTGACACGTGGGGCGAGCAACGCGATCGGTGGGGCCTTTAAAAATCACCATTATGAATTCTGCAGCAGTAGTTTCTGCTGAATCAACAGCCAGTGGAAAGCAAGAGGCTTCAGCAAGCTGAGCTTTGCCAAGAGGTGAAATTGTCCTCTCTCTCAACCAGCTTGTTCTGACATTAGCTGGAGCGCCGTGCAGGCAGGCAGGGAAAGTCAGCAGGTGGATCTCATTCTGCCTTTTGTGTGTGACTCGAGAGGGGAGACATTTTATTTAAGTGACAAAACTTTTGCGTTTTTGCTTCATTTTCTATCCATAGGCCTTTATCTTTAGCCAACAGTATAAAGTGTTGCATTGGCATACAGTAAAATCCTTGAGTGGAAATGCTTTAGGAAAAAATGTTGCAGAATATATTAATTTAAAATTGTTGTTCTCGAACACTAAAATTTCTGTAATGTTTATTCAAACCACAAGGCTACTCAGAGAAATGCGATGGGAGAAGGAAAAAGAGTTCACATGCTGGAGGAAATAAAAAGATACACACACAATCTGGGGGGTAAGGTGGCATTTTCTACCAATATACTTGGAAGTTTTAGACAAGGAGAAACCTCAGTGCTCCTGGATGTGTATTTGCCATCTGTCATTATTGGAGCACTGATATCAAGCCCAACATGTACACCGTGTTAGGTCAAGCAGAGTTGTAAACTCTGGCCTCCAGGAGCTTGGCAGTGGCTCTGAGATGGACAGACAGCCCATTCCTCCCCCATAATAAGCACCACACTTGCTCACTCTTTTTACCTGTACAGTTACAGTGTGATTGTAAGGTGTTCCTCCTCAGTCTTTGTGCTTTGTCACCAAGTCAGTGACCAGCTAGCACATGACTCTACCTAAGCATAACATCCAATAGAAAAGTTGGCTTTGGGTCTATGGGCTTTGGTTGGAACATTTCTGCTTGTGACTACAAAGAAATAGGGCTGCCTTCATATTTTCTTCTGTGTTACATTATACAGGCAAAGGAAACCTACTGAGCTGAGAAGATGGCCAAATTGGGGCCAAAATGTTTGCGTGTCATTTATAGAATGAAATCATCTAAAGTAACATTTCCTGGATACTACATTTATCCTTATTTTTCAGCATTTCTGGAAATTCTGATTCCAGATGGAATACCTAAATTCATGAGTTTATAGCAAAATGCTAAAATTTTACTTGTATGTGAAAGTCAACCTCTCAGATCTCCCATGCCCCTCAGTTCATTAAAGCATGGGAAGAAAAAGCATGAAACTAAGACTATAAATGGCGGAAACTGGGCAGAGCAAGAAGTTCTCTCTGGTTTGACCTGTTCATCTCAGGGAACATTCAAACCTTGTGCTGGCCGGCCAGGGGAAAGCCCCACCCCTTCCTAGGGACACCTGAGGGACTTCAGAAAGCGCCAGATCAAAATGCTATCTGTTAAAATTTGCCTCCCCAAAAGTTTTCTTCCCGCTTAGTAACCTAAACCTGCACACTGAGCAGTGTGCCTCTAGGTCCTTTTATACTTTTCTGTTTCCTTTAATATTTCTTCATTTGCTTCCTACTTCTCAGATATATCAGGGTTTTTACTCCAAAGTCTTCACATTTATCTCTACATTTTTCTTCCCTTTGCTCAGATCATTCCACACTGCAGTATTCTATTTAAAGCTGGAAGGGTTTTGCAGTGTAGTTAGTGTGAAGGACTCTAAGCTCAATTTGCATTGTAAGTGGTAGCTGCAGGCTAGTTTATCCAGCTAAGAGCAATGCAAATTCTAAAGGACACTTTTACACACACACACACACCCCAAATGCTTGACATGCATTTTCTAAAGAAGTTAAAACACTTCCTATTTTCTAAATTCTGGACCCAGAAGTTACCTCCCTGCCCTACATTTTCCGGTGTTTCCTCCTTTTTTAAAGTTAACATCTTTGGGCATCATTTGTGTTCCAAGGACTGCCTTGAGTTCTTTATATGTCTATCAATATATCCAGACCCTGCTAAGTAGTTTCCATTTTCAAATTTAAAAAAAGAAAAACTGATGCAACTGAGACCCAGAGATATTACTAGTTTTCCAAGGTCACACATTTAGTGGAAAAGCTAATTTTTAAATGGAAGGTGGTCTGAAACTTGTGTGTTTTCACAGGAAATTCTGCACTGCCTCATTTTCCTTTAACTGTCAGCTCCTGGTATTGGAAAGAACACAATGGTTTCATCTTTGTGTGTAAGCAGGGTTTCCACCTGGGGTGGAATTCTTTATAGATGTCATTTGAGAGTATTTATGGGTTAATATATGAGGAAGGGCATCAGGTGGATTTGGAATAAGCACAAAAGTAGCCAATATAATGTTTTGATTGGCATTTTTAGATATGGAATGAAAGCTTCCTAACCAAAGGTTTATCTCTCAAATCTCTCTAAACTGTATGTGAACTTCTGGGTTTTTAGGTTTCTTTTAGAGCCAACTGAAACCCTCTCTGTGTTACATCAGTCTGTGAGTTTTCTAGATTAATCTTTTACATCCTAATGAAAACACAGGCAGAATGACCCCATAAATGTAGTTATTAAAAAGTGTTCTCAGTTTCCTTGGCTGTAAAATGGGAAGAGCAACATAACCTATACCACAGAAAAAATTACTTATGTGGAGAATGTACTTATGCAGTGCCTAAAGCAAAGTCAACCCTCAACAAATTCCTGTAGTACGCTATAACTGTTAGTAGTTCAGCTGCAACTGCATAACAAGCATGCAGTCTTTCCTTAGATTGAATACAGCTTTTGGGGTGATCTTAAGGAGGACTACTGGAGATAGGGCAGAGGTTACTCAAACCAATCACAGTCTTTTCACATGTCATCCACTAGCTATGGATGACTGAAAGGAAGTTGGATTTTATCCAAAGATGGATCAAAAGCCATTAATGGGGGACATATAGATAAGGTTTATTTTTTTCAAAAGCTGCCTGACTGCTATGTAGGGGAGGGCCACAGGGCCAGGTATGAAATGAACAGGGATGATAGCCTGAAGATAACTAGGTAGCTGTGGCTCTACTCAGGATGGTGGCGGCAGTAGAGGTGGAGAGAATCAGCTGGGTTTTGGATGCATCATAGAGAAGGACTGGTGTATAGATTAGGTATACGTGGAAAAGGTTGTATCCAAGACAACTTCCAGAATTTTGCCATGAAAATGAATGCATGAAGGGGAACAAGTTTTGAGAATTAGTCATAGAACGTCTAGTTTTCATGAGACTCTTAAGCAGTTGAATATCTGGGTCTGAAGCTCAAAAATGAAAAAAATACCCTAATAAGAAAAAGGGAAATCTTTATGGAATTGAGTAAGCAAATGTGAGCACTAAATGGAGTTTTAAAAACAGCTTTTCAGCATCCCTTGTCCACTTTCTAAGACATTAGCAATTCAATTCCCAGGCCGAACAGAAATTGTTCCCCTGAGCCCCCTTGATTCCCACTCTCCAGGGCTGTAAATGTGGTGGTATCTGAGGCCTCCCTTCGGCCTGAGCTGTTCCCCTTAACTCCCATTACCAAGAAGATGAGTTTGCTTTCATCTGCCTTGTAAATCCAATGCAGAACTTGAACCAGTGACTGAAAAATTAAAATGAAATTCATCTTGGCTTGGTATAAAAAAAAATTGCAGCAAAACATACTTTCTGGTCTTGGTAACCATGATTAATCAAATGTTGAAATTATTCAAGTAATGATATGTTACCATTTCTCCGCACTGTGGGAAGAGTCCAATCTCAGATGAGTTGAGCTTAGAGGGTTTCCAAGCTTGGGATCGGAATGATCTGTGAAATGCTGCAGCAGCTTCTTAGGGCCACAACAATTTAAGTGAGGAAGTAAAGGTCCCTGCCCCTTCACCATCCCACATAATCACAAGAAAGAGGGAAGCTATAATGAATACATCTAGAAAGGTATATGCAAATGTATTTTACTATGAAGGTACTGGGAAAGCATTGGAAAAAATAAAAGCAGGTGTTGTCCTATGGTGGAGAGCTGCCCCTAGCTCCTTAAGTTGCTTTGATATTTGTATGCAAATGCCAGATCAGAATGGTATTTCCAATGCATATGGATGAGTATTTGAGCTTTCAGAAAAACCTGAAATGGAAGGTGGGAAGAAGCAGCCTTATACTATTGTAAATGACCTTTCTGGGGATAGGAAATGTTCTGCTACTCAATATAATAACCAGAGTGCATTGAAAATCACTAGCAAGTATTCATTATTAGCATCCAGGTCTCTAGGGGCAATCCCAAGCTTTTTATGAGTGCTGGTCAGAAACATACCAATGAACCTGGGGTGAATAATATTAGGCCAGTCCTGTCAAAATATTGGTAAAGCTCAATGAAAAGAGCACAGCTGTAGACTGACATTCCTAGACTCTGACATTTGCATTTAGGAAGAAACTAAGGGTCCAATTTAGATACTTCACTAAGGGAAAAGAACTAAGGTATCAAAAGTATTATACGTAATTGGGCATTTTCCTAAGGGTTTCTCTTATGTTTGCTTTCTTAATCACTCTGAGTGAGTGGTTATGTTAGCTCTGTTTTTTTTTCAGAATAGGGATTCTGGGGTACAGAGAACCAAAGAAACTGTAACAAAATCCTTGTATTGTAGACATACTTGTGTGTGACTGGCATGACCAGACTGAAGCCCACAACAGCTTGCCTTCCAGGAACCTGCTCTCTGCCTATCCTTGCTGACTCCAGTTAGGGTTTTCCTGAAGCAAAGTCCAGTTTGACAGCCCCTTGATGCCCACTCAGTACTGCTGTATTCACAAGATCCATCCTGTCCCAGCACTGCAGTGCTCATCTCTGGGCCATCAGCTGCTGGAGGCAGCTGAACTCCCTCAGCCAGCCAGAATCCTTTGCTGACTTATTGCATAGAATGTCTCCCCTCCTGAATAAGAAAAAAGGTGGTATTTATGGAAGTGAGCAGTTGAGATGTAAGAACTAGCTGAAGTGTTTTAAACAGCAGTTTAGTGTCCCTCACCCTCATTCTAAAATGTCAACAATGCAGTTCCCAGCTGAATAGAAATGGACCCATTTTCCTGGTGTGATTGCCTGGACCACAGGAAAGGTAGTGGTACCAAGGCAGCCATTTGATGGTAAATATCATTTTACACATAAATGTGGAGGTATCTGAGGTCTCCCCTTGGCCAGAGCTGCTATCTAACCTACTCCCCTCAACCGCCATTACTAAGATGACCCATTTGCTTTCACCTACCTCATCATCTTCATCACCAACTTTCCCTCTTTTGCTTCTCCAGTAGAATTCTGGAATCTGGCTAAAAGTTGGCTTTGCTGTAGCTATCCCACTGAAAGTCATACATTGTTTTTATAATGCTGCTAGGAACTTTGTTATAAACAACCCAGTAACCCTTGAATTCTCTTGCTTTCCAAATTAACTCTGGAAAGAGAAGTAATGATGATAAGATATATATGTGCAAGATCCACAAAAACTATTTGTGTTCACTGGTTTCTTTGGAGAAAGGGCCATTTTGCACAATGAAAAGGGGAGGACAGACTCATTTCAATGCCTTAGAAGGAAAACATTTTTTTAAAAAACTTAAAAAAAAATTTTTTTTTTTAAATGGAGGATCCGTGGTGAAGGAGCAAAAGGGTGTGTTGAGTTTATGGTCCCTAGGAAAAAGCCAGAGTATGTTAGACAGAGTATGCCTTGTGGTAGGAAGGTGTGCTTGCATAAATGAGTGTACACTGCCTATTTTATTTGCACTTTGTTTTTTCTCCCACTTGATAATTCTTAGACCCTTCTATATCAGAAGCCTTGTGTTGTTTAATGGCTGTACAGTGCTCCATGGCGTGACTGTACATCTAGTAATTGTCTTGTGAATGGATAAAAAATTGTTTCCAGCTTTTTATATTACATAAGATGCTGCAGTGATTACCCATCTATAACCTTCTTCTTTCTGATTTTATGATCTTTAAATCCGAGACACTAATTCCCATTTCTTAGTAGAACAACCAGAAGAAATCTCTGGCCCTCCATTTATTCTCCATGTTACCTTAGATCTGTCACTTAACCTCTGAATTTCCTAATGTAGAGAATGAGAACACCTGGCACACCTGTTTATATGTGCACAGTACTGTCTTCTAAAACCATTGTGGATTTGAGTGTTAATGAGTAAGAATGATTGCTGGCAGCTGGGGAGGGCCTTCTGCAGCCTAGGATAGGCTTTAACACTTAAAGTAATTTTCTCACTTAATCCTCACAATTCTATAGGCTGATAGCATTCTTATTCCTCTTTAAATGAAAAGTTGAAGCAGAAAGAGATTATTATACAACAGGAAGTAAAACAAGTCACAGAGTCACTCTGAATCCCATATTCTTAAATATTTCAATAGATGGTCTCAATTTAGTATGGGAGTAAAACTGTTGAAAATAAAAGTGGGAAAAGACTATCTTAAAAACATTCCTTTGAATCAATACGGACATAGAGGATCCAATTTGTATCAAGAATTTGAAGATGAACCGCAGGAAATTGAAATACAGTGTAGTATTGTAAGCAGTGATGTGGAATGCACGTCAAAAGCTCTGGGTAGAGTTCCCAGTCCTACCACTGTAATTAGTCACCTTTACTCTCTGGGATTCAGTTTCCTAATCGACTCATAATGAAGTCAAAGTGGGGGAAGGGAGGCATGCTTTCTGTCAATACTTCTGGCTCTAAGTTTTTGTGATGCTTCATGTCTGTATTTGTGATCATCCATTTCTCTTTGATACGTTCTGATGTTGTGCTTCGATGTGGGACCGGGGAACCCAGGAATAGGCTCTGAATGGCTCCAGAATTCGAGGTTTGGCTATATGTACTGAAGGGTCAGATCATCCTTCTGGCAAGAAGGCTCTGGTGCAGCCAAGAGGCAGAGCCAGCGAGGGAAATGTCTCTTTGCCAAAAGCTGCTGCAGATGGAGAAGCCAGTCTGTCTGGGCAGCCCATGACTTTGAGAGGAGCCATTTGGCAAAGTTGTTGGCAGGAGCTGCCATGCAGCATGAGTTCTGGAGACAGTCCTGGGCTGAAGTGAATCAGGGACGCAGCAAAGGTGGCTGGTGAAACAAATAACCATCTGGTGAGCAGGGTGCTGCTCATCTTGCTGCACTGATGGGGAAGAGCAAGTGCCAATCAGTGAGGCTAAGCTGTTGATGACATGATCTGACAGGCACAATACAATGTCTTCCCTGCCGTTGTCTGCACCATGGAGGGGATGGTAAACCCCATGTGAACCCGGCTTTTTCAGAAATCAGGAAGCAAGCCCCAATGGTCTCCACTGTTACAAAGTAAGAAAGAAAATTCACCAGTTTGAGACCAAAATTTTTTGTCAAATGCTCTGCAGAAGTGCTGGGGAGCACACTGAAGTACAAGGCACTATTCTTGTTCTCCCAACGTGTTTTGAAAGTCCTGCTTTATGAGTGTCTTTAGTTGTACTGTAATGGCTGTTTCAATGTCTGGGATCAGTTCAAAACGTTTATCTTCATGGGCATTTTTACTTTGAGGAATAACCAGAAGTAGCATGTTGCCAAGTGCTACAGCCAGTGAACAGAGTAGATGAGGACACACCAAAATGTCTTTATGAGCTTGCCTTTCTGCTGGATGGCACTTGACAATAACAGTGACTGTATTTTTGGTCACATTTCCCTAAGATGCCTGTGGAAGAGGACTTCCCAGAATTGCTTTATAAAGTGCCAAAAATAGTGGGATAAGCATGTTAGAAGCAAAGGGGATGGGGTATTTCGATGGAGAAATAATGGCAATATGTCTTTTAGTGTAATACATTTTTAAAAATTTAAACACAGTGGTTTCTTATCAGCCCTTTTATTTAGTCAGATGATGCTATGTTCTCAAAAGGTACTTAACCACATAAGCCAGGCTGTGTGAGACTGTGCTGTGTTTAATTCTGTGTTACCATGAAGTGACTGAGATGGTGAATCAGAGCCTGCCCAGATTCTGCCTCTGACAGTATAGCTCTATGGTCTTGTACAGGCCATAACATCTTGCCGAGTATTTGCTAATCTGCAAAAATATAGCAGAGGTCAAGACAACATGTTGAGAATTAAATATAAACACATATACATTGCCATCTATAAATATTTATGTTTAAATACTATAAAAGAATTCTCTCTTATGCATTTGGGACCGACAGTTGACAGTGAATTTTTAAAAATTAAACAAGTGGTGTATCAATTTTAAACAATCTTCCCTCATTTTGATGAAAGGCCTAATGAAGAATCGAGGCCTTTAACTATGGATCTAATGACCGAGGATCACATTTTTTTGCCCAAACTGCACCCAAAATTACAAAGACCATGTCTAATTTTGATTTACTTGGGACTACATGAGAGCATAGACACTCGATCTTAGTACAGATTTTTGTCATTGTCTCCCAGATTTATGCCTACTGCATATAATTCAGCAGTCATCATCTTTTGACAGCATTCAGCTTACTTTTCATATGAAATAATCATTTTCTTTCTTTTCATACCTTTCTTTTCATATCACTTTTAATGATAATTAAATGACAAGTATAACTAGCATATCAAGACATTTAGGAACAAATGCAACTGACTGCCAACAAAATGCAACTCAGCCAAAAGAAGCAGAAGTGTGATGAGATACTAAAGAGTAGCCTACTAAATTTTACCTTTGTTTAAAAAACATGCTGTTGGCCCATTTTACAGGAGGAGTAGAAGACACTGTCCATCCTGAGTTGGTTAGGTACAGATATCTTGAGTTTCCACTGTGACTGTGATGACGGGGGGAAAGCCACTGTCCACTGAGTATACACAGTACATCAAGAATCAGTTTACTCTAAATACTCTAGGTGATGTACTTATTATGTTTTTATGTGCATATATATTCATAGGTGTGTACATGTGCATATCCCTCATAACAATCTTAAAACATCTGAAAGTTAATTAGGCAAGGCTTTCAGATCTTATTCACCACTATTTATCCATCAGCACAGTGCCTGTCAAATAGTGTTTATTATACATTTTTATGGAAATGAAGGAATGGACTTACACTCTATTGATGATTAATCTAAGGCTTAGAGAATTTGTTTAATCTGCCAAGCATCAGCAGATCCAGAATTAGAATGCAGGTATGTCTGATAAAATTGTATGTTTTGTTTTTGTTTTTGTTTTTTGGTACCGGGGATCAAACTCACAACCTCGCACCTGCCAGGCAGGCCCTTAAGCCACTGAGCTAAATCCCTGCCCTATGTACATTCTGAAGGACAAGTTTAGGTATATTAATTTTTATCGTACAAAGCTCTTGGATATATACTTTGGATTCCATATTTCCCTACAAGTAACCCAATAGTATGATAATTTGATAGTATCGCCATTTTGTAAAAAAATACATGGATATTCTACAACAGGGGTAAATAAGCTTTTCCTGAAGAGGGCCAAATGTAAATATCTGTCCCAACTGATAAACTTGTTTCATTTTAGTGTATGGGCTTGGTTGTGTTCTAGTGAAAATCTGTTTATAAAATCAGCTTGTACCCTTGTACCAAAATCTGTTGACATCATTTCTTAAAAAAAAAAAAAGCCCCCAAATGTTGATCTTCTTAGCAAGTAACTGCAGTGACTGCTAGAAGAAAAGCATCACTGACCAGGCATAGCTCAGAGCCGTGGTGAGACACTGACAGGTGGAGAGAGAAGGGTAGCAAAGGCTTCCCTTACTGGAGAATGGAGTCTTCTCTGATGTCAGGAGATGAAAGTAAGCAAGAAAAATAGCACAGTGGTTGAGGTTAGAGATGTAACAGAATGTTTGATAACTCCCTGATATTCTCCCAGGTTGCCATAGGTTTTCTAAATAGTGTTCTTCCTGTTGTTCACTCAGCAGTCATTTTGAAAATATTGATTATATATTAGGCACTGTTCTTAAAATAAAAACTCGGACACAGATCCTACTCTTATAGAACTTGCATTCTGCTAAGAAGACACACATTAAATAAATACAAGCATTAATATACAGTAAATAAAAATCTTGTTAAATACTATGTAGGGAAAAAAGAAGGTATGAGAGAAGAAAGTGTATGCTCCCTAATAAATCTTTGGATTGTAGAAAATACCCTGAAAAGAAAAATTAATTGAACTCTATCTCCAGATATAAACATTTTAAGCATTTTTATGTATTTCCTTCCAGGTTGTGTGTGTGTGTGTGTGTGTGAGCGAGCGAGAGAGAGAGAGAGAGACAAGAGAAAAAAAAGAGATGTACTAATGGAAAATGCTGGAGTTATATATAAAATAGGGTCATATATGGAGTTTGTTTCATCCCCAAATATACATACTGTGAATGTTTTTCAATAATATTCTATAGTTAAGCCATAATTTTACCTGCTACCCTGGAAGCTTCGATTTCTAGTTTTTGCTATAATAATTGTGTGATATTGATGACATGATCTAAGTCACAGCTTTGGTTATTTTTTAGAACAAGTTTCTAAAGACATGATTGCTGGGTTTAAGTTTCAGGATAATATTAACAAATTGCCTTCTAAAATAGATGTACCAAGGAATACCTTGATAATTGCTGTGGCCCTTCCTTACTTTTGTTATATCTGTATTTTGCCTCTCCTTCATATTGTCATAGATTTTAGGATGTTTAAATTAATCTCAGGGAACTTCTGAGGGGAGAAGATTAGAAGTATTTTCGTAAAGATATACCCATTGATCTTTAATTTGGTCCCATTGGCCTTGTGCCTCCCAGAGCACCAGGTACTTTTACCCTTTCTGAGGTAAGAGGAAGTAAATTCTCAGTCTTTGCTAGTATATACATGGGTGGATAGCTTGTCCTCGGGGATTCAGTTGCCTACCTAGGTTAAATAAAATTACTTTCATGGTTCCAGGGCATCATTTGTAGATGAGTAGATGAAACCTGGTGACCCAGAAATGTTAATTTTCTTCAAAGTGGTAAGTAGGTAACTTCAAAGAATGATTGACCCAGTATGACAAGCAGTGTGATTGTTTAATGAGCTAACCTCTCATGGGGTACAAACTTGACATTTCTGAAAGCCGTGCTAACTTTTTTGTTGTTGTTAACACTTTGTGTATTTGAATGCAACTCGAACCCAGGAAAAGCAGAGAAAACTAGACACTGTTTATTACTGTCTTCAGAATTCTAGATATCTCTATTGGTCTCCAAAATGTGGTGCCATGATTTAATGTAAATGAAAAGTACCGGTCTTATAAATCGCCATTGAGGTTATATTTTTAGTGAGCAGTTCTTAGTCCTTTTTCAGAGCATCTTGACTGTCAATATTTCAGCAGTCCTCAGGGATTACGAATGGGAGTCAGTGTGAAGTCCCAGCTTATTTGGCTTGAGTTTAGGGTGCATTTGCCTGCACTAAAATGTCATTTAAAAATTTTGTAAAGTATTTTTAAAATGACACATAGTGCATGACCTACGTGTCCAGTTCATAAAATTTAAAAGATAGATGGATAGACAGTTGAGTGGATAAACCTTATAGGATCAGAGATCAAAAGCTTGCCAAGGTTTTACCTGGACCTGAACTCCTTGTATGGTTGTGAAAAATGCAATAGCAGTGAAATTAGTGGGTGAGTTTCCTCTTCAGAGGGTGAAAAGTATTAAGGTACCTTCTAGCATCCCTGTGTTCAGTGGTGGTTGGGAGCATACTATTAAAATCTACCTTTCACCCCTTTTCTTCTATCTTGCAGGCAAGGTGTGAGAGAATATTGGGTAGGTAAGAGAGATCTGTGTGGACATGCTTCCTGAATTTCAGCAGTAGCGCTAGTTTTGAAACAAAAGATATGACATGCAGGTATGAGAGACCTGCCCAAAACTGTGGGATAAGAGAAGAGATTGGCATAGTTCAGTGCTTCCAAGTGACAGCTCCTATGGTGACCAGTTCCTAATTCCTCTTCCTGCCCTCTTGTAGGGTCAGAGATCAAAACCTTGCCAAGGTCTTGCCAGGACTTCTATACGCTGTTATGAAGAATGCAGCAGCAGTGGGGTTCTCATACTGTGTTGCTTCTGCTGCCAAACAAGCTTACTCAGTCCCTGGACTTCCTCGGCACAATTGGAGATGAAAATTTTCCAATCAGAATTTTTCCTATGTCTTAGAAACTTGGATTTGAGCCCATTATGCAAGCCAGGTGTTTACTTTTTCCATTTACTTGCCAAGCAAGTAGTCTTTGAGTCACTCACATGGATGATGTTGATCTAGACATTGGCACATACAGAAAAGACAAGAAAAGAGGAAGAGGAGGAGGAGGAGGAGAAAGAGGAGGAGGAGAAGGAGGAGGAGGAAGAGAAGGAGGAGAAGGAGGAGAAGGAGAAGCAGCAGCAGCAGCAAAAATTCTCACTCTTGTTTGTCCTGTTCAGAAGATGAGTCTGTTGGCAATTTTCCCCTGTGCTTGTGAACCTTAATGTTTTCTGCCTGTCCTCTCATCTCTGAGTGCGTCCTAAGTGATGCTCAAACCGTCAAAGCCTGCTTGTAATGGGTTCTTGCTGCTTAGGCCATTCCCACTTCTCTCCCTGTTGTGTTGTTTGCCCTTCCCTGGTGCTTAAAGACTGTCTCCAATCTGCATTTTCTCATAGAGATTTTTTTTTTTTTTTTTTTTTTTTTTTTTTTGAGGCAGGGTCGCACTATGTAGCTCAGGCCGGCCTTGCGCTCGCGTTGTAGCCCAAGCCGGCCTCGAACTCACAACGCTCCACCTACCTTAGCCTCCCGAGTGCTGGGATTAAAGGCGTGCGCCACCACGCCCGGCTCATAGAGATTTTTTTCCTGAATCACTCAAGTTCCTAAATCACCACAGCTCTATGAAGTGTGGGTGTTATCCCCACTTCACAATGTGGGAACTAAGTCTAAGTTCAGCTAGGCAGCCAGAACCAAGCAGATGCTGCACACTGCCTTCCAGAAAGGACAGGCACCTCTGGAAATCAAGTGGTTACCACTGCTCTTCTTTAGTTGATGCTACAGAGAGCAATGCACTTGTCCTCTTGCACGTGCTTATTAAATGATTTTTGAATTTGATTTCCTTTGTTTGAGAATAATTTGATAACTTTTCTGTAGTGAGGATAGCAGTCAGTTACTTATTGCTTACGTGGGAATTTAAATCTGCAGGTTCCTGTAAACATGTTGAAGTCAAGTTCTCCTACCCCCAGTACAATTTATAGATGTATGGGAGATGTCAGAAGATATGTGTATATGATATTTATTGTCATTTGGAATTTCTACCACCTCATTAAGAGCACAATGTAATATTATTCTTTCATCCATTCATTTATGTGTTGTTTTTCATTCTATTCTTTAACCAGCCAGTATTTATTGAGCTACTGAACTCCCATTCATGTTGTATGAGTTAGTATCAATGAGAAAAAATATACAAAAGTTTGGTTTATGTCTTGTACTCTGAGTAACTACATTGAAGATGATGTACAGTGTAATAACTATTAGTCTATTATTTGATTATGCAAGTTTTGTTTTACCATAAAATAGAAAATTTTAAAATGTTTGTTAATATTGAGGAGGAAAGGGCCAGGGATATAGCTCAGTGGTACAAGCACCTGCCTGGCAAACGTGAGGTCATGAGCTTGATCCCCAGTACCAAAATAAAATAACATAAAATTTATAAAAAATATTGAAGGGGCTGGGGACTTAGCTTAGTGGCTCAAGTGCTGGTAAGCATGAGGTGAGTTTGATTCCCAGTACCAAAGGAAAAAAAAATTGAATAAGGCATAAGCAAAGAAAACAGGACTATATTTTTTAAAAACTGAAAGGTAGCCATATCTGTGTTTAAAATGGTATGTGTAGTATAATTGCTGTAACATAAACTGCTGTGTGTATGAATAAATATTCTATAAAGGGCTGGAAATGCAGCTTAATGGGAGAGCATTTGCCTGGTAGGCATCAGGCCTTAGGTTTGATTCCTAGCACCACACACATAAAAGGGAGGGAGGGAAGGAGAGAGAGAGAGAGAGAGACAGCCAGACAGAGTAAAGAAGAAAGAGAAAAAAAGAAAAAAAAAGGAAAGAAAGGAAGAAGGAAGAAAAAGAAAAAAATGACTACTAAAATATTACTGATGGTTATCCAAAGCTGGTGAAATTTTAAGTAATTTCTATTATTTGTTTTCTGTAATGTATCACAATTGTGAACAAGTCATTATTTCCATTGTATCACATTGTTTATATAATAAAAGCAATCCATCCTTGCATTGAAAAGCAATTTGTGGAGTGCCTACTACATGCAGAGCATTGGTCTCTGAATATCAAGGTAGTAACTGTTCACCAAGTTCTTCCTTTTACTCTGAAGATACTTTTATAATTGTTCTGATGAAAATGAAAGGCCAGTGATAAGTAGAAGTTAGGGACCATCAAATTCTGTAGCGAGAATCCTTCCCAAAGTCTCTCACCTAGAGATCTGGGTGAGAGGGTTTGGCAGTGAGCTTGGCCTTACTTTCAGAGCCCCTTTGGTCCTTGTCTCTAGTGAAACAAGAAAGGTAAGATGATATCTCTGACTTCAGTCAATCTTTCTATAAGGGGGCTGGGCATGGCTCTGGATGAGTCAGTGAAAATCAATGGCAATGATGGAAAACCCATCTAAGAAAAAAATGTCCTAGAATCAGTGGGTCAGAGCCAGCCCCACAGCACATGAAATATCTCACAGTCTTTGTTTATTGACACAGAAGGTGGTTTTAATTACCCTGAAGGAATTTCTGGCATGTTTTGCCAAAGCCAGTCTTAAAATGTTTAATCAGTGGATTAGTGACAACCAGACCTACTAGAGAGGTCTGCATAGGGAACCAGCTGGTCAAGAGTCATGTATTGCAATGTGGCTGTTAGTGACAGTATGGGCATGTTTTATCAGAGAACCACAGAGAAGAAAATGCCACTATCCCCTCAGAAGATGATCCTGACTTTAGAAAGTATGGTGTGTTTTATGTCTAAGAAGCTTTGCTTTTCTTCCTGGGTTTCATAATCCAAGCAAACTCTATGTCTTGTTTTTTGTTGTACTGAAAAGTGGACTTGGTTTAGTAATTAAGTTGCTTTCTAACCCCACAACTAAAGACTTGAAAGAATGAATATGCTTTCCCAAATATAGACCCAAGGAAAATTTATATGTAGGATAGCATGCTTCTTGCATTAGTTTTACCTGTTCCTAGTGAGCTACAAAATAGTTTAGGAAAAGAACCAGAATAGAAAAAAGCAGAATGATAATTATCCCCTCACAAAGCTATTTTGAGCTATTGAATCACTTGAGGGAAAACTATAGTCTAAGACAAATGTGAAGTCCCTAGAGAATTTGTTTCCTTGATTTTTGTCTTTGCTTTTGAAACTCTTAATTGAACCCCTCCACTTAGATGTAAAATCAGTTAATGGTATCAAATATCTTTTCTCCATCTCTTCAATGTGAACTCCAATGGAATTTCTTTCATTCTACATAAAAATGTCCTTCACATTTCCTCCTTTTGCTGCTTTCCTAATCTATAAATGAGATAAATTCTATTCTCAAGTACAGATAATAAATTCTATTCTCAAGTACAGATAAGCAAAAGAGAGTAATTTGGCACCTTGAGATGTGAATAGGAACCCAAAGTAATTTTTCACAGAATCCATTGAGCCTCCCGGGTATTTAGCGTCTCTAGGTCCTGTTCATTGATACAGTGGTTTGATGATGCTCTTTGTTGCTTTCACAAAAAGGTGTTTTAGGCTATTTCAAACTGATCTGGAAATTTGCTAGTTTTACAAGAAATTAAGGGCTTTTCAAGTGAATCATTTTAATCATCAAACAAGTTAGTTTGCTGAGTGTGTTGGTGTATGCCTGCAGTCCTAGTACTCAGGATACTGAGGCAGGATAACAAGTTCAAGGCCAGACCTGGACTACATAGTGAGATCCTGTCTCACACAAAAGAAAATCATAAATGCTTCCACAGATATGTTTTTGGTACTGCTCATAATTTTCAACTTCAAAGAATCCTCTTATTCTTTTGCTTTCGTCTGTTACTAGCCAACTTTGCTGACTGCGTTGATGTAGAATGATCAAATATTGAGCAAGGAAGGAGCCACATAAAATAGTAATAGCATCTTATACTTGTGAAGCAACTTTAAATTTCTGCAAAATATTTTCACAGTTCTACTATGTACAACAAATATGAAGACTGTTTTATTTGTTCTCATTTCTTCATTGAGGAAACAGATCCATTAGAATTAATCAACTGGCTTATAATCACATACTTAGTTTATAATTAAGAAAAGACTGAGATTCAGAGATTTCAGTTTCTAAAACAGAGCTTTTCCCATGATATTAGAATACTAGAAAAATCACCTTTTACCAAATTTCCAACTTCCTGAGATCTCAGGCTTGGGGAAAAGTGCTCATATTTGCTGTATGTCTCTACAAGGTGCTGGCAACCAATTTCCTTATCACAAGATTGTTTAGATGGCATATCATTGTGTTGTATTTGCCACTCTATCCAGCACACAGTCTCCAGTCATAGTCCTAACCAGTGGTGTAAGCCTCAAATAGTTAAAGTTTAGTGATTACAAACATATGGAGAAGCCAGTGGACTTACTTCTATTCTGTGGCTATATACCGACCCAAATATCTCATTCACAAATATCTGTTACTTGAGATAGGTAAATATGTAAGTAAGACAGGTAATGGATTGGTCATAACCAGCGTCATTCTTACTCCTGGAAACAGATCCAAGGTCAAGGAGCTACAATTTACTGAGCACTTTTTATGCACTATGTTTATCTTTATCTTGTTTCCATTTAATTAGGTGAACAGTGAAGTCTTTAATCAATGGAACTATTATATCCTCAAACACAGTTTCCCGTATGTAAGATTGGAACAATAGTAACTTTCTTCCGTGGTTGCTGTGAGGATGAAGTGACAAACACTTGTATCATGGCTAGTTCAGTCCCTGACATGATTGGGAGCATCGATAAGTGGTTGTTTGGTACTCTGGACTATACATGTTGTCCACCTTCCTCATTCCTAGGGTTGAGTATTATGCTGAAAAATATTCTTAAGTAAGAACACAGGTTCTAGAAATGACTGAGTTGTATGCTGGCTTCACCACTTATTAGCTCTATGTTCTTGGGCAAATTAATCTCTCTAAGTCCAGGTGTGTCATCTGCAAAATAAGGATAACAATACTTAACCTAAGATGATTTTGAGTATACAATAACACCTATAATGTGCTCAGGACCATCCCAGGTGCAAAGTATTTGTTCAATAAGTTAGGTTGCATTTTCACTAGTGTTGGTACAGTTATCTATGTGTTAAAGTATAACAATTGTGCTGATGGACACTTTATACTACAAAATAGAGTATAAATAAGCTAACACTCCAACTTTAATCTTTGATCAAATGTTGTTTTTGTGTGGTAGTGATTTCATCCTTTTAAAATAATCTCTTGGGTTGGACTTTTGTGAAAATCTAAGCAAACTGTTGCTCTATTCTGAATATGAAATAAAGCACTGATGAATCTAGATCTATTATCTATGGGCCATCTGCAGGATAGTTTCTAAAGGTACTAGCTTTAATATATTAAAAATTAAAGACGCTAGATTAATTATAAACCTCCCTTTTTGTATCAGTGGTATGTTGAACCTTTCCATCGAGGCCTAATTTTTATTTTATTTTTTACTCTTGCATTTTTATTTTTAGTATTTCTTCATATTCTACTTCATTCACTGCATACTTCTGAACACTCGCTCTCTCTTTTTTCTTTTCTTTTCTTTTTTTTTTTTTTGTGCTAGGATGGAGTGCTGGGCCACATGCAATGGAGCTATTTCTAGTAAATGTGATGACCAACTTCTGAACTGTTCCATTTGCCTAAGTTGTCCTGTTACCAGCACCCTCTGTCTTGCTTTCACCCATTGCTCCTACTCTGATGAAGCTTTGCCTAAAATGCTCAGTGTCTTTCCCCCCATGGGCTCTCTTTAGCTAAGTGAAAACCATGCTCCTCACCACTGTAGCCTTTCCAAAACCCCTGACATGAGAGGCAGTTGTTTTCAAATTTTAATGAGCATTGGAATCACCTGAAGCATTTGTTAAGTATAAATTGCCAGACTCCACCCCTAGAGTTTCAGATACAATGGGTCTGTGCAGGGCCTGAGAGTTTGGTTTCTTATAGTTTTCCCAAGTACTGTAGCTGCCACAGAGCAGAGCAACACCTTGAGAGACACTTCTCTGTGTCCTCAAAATCAGAGGCCAGTTCATTTCCAGTTAAGGAGCTGAAGCAGAAGCAAATTTTGTAGTGTTGACCACATCACCTTATTAGCCTAGGTTTTTCCAAAAGCAGTGTCACCCACAGGAGACTGGGGGCATATGGTGACTATGTAAGTGCACCTGTATGTATGTGGCCAAAATACGAAGCATCACTACCTCCTGGAGTCTGGATCTGAACCCCATGTTTGTCATAGGAACCAAGACAGAGCCCAAGACAGAATAGTGGCACAATAATGAAGCATGAATTATCCAGATGAAATCACCTATGGAAATAAAGGTATTAATATCATTTATACCTACTATATGAAGTAGAATAATGAAGTATTGAGTAGTTGTAATTGCTCAAAAGTTGTCAAGACCCAAGTAAATTCACATTATAGAAAGTTACTGCAATGAAACAGTTTGACTTGTAATTGTAAAAGCGAAGAATACATTTTCACTAAACATACATGGGGATGACAAATTATGACTGGTTTTAAATTTACCAGCATAGTCTGAACAAGAGTAAAGCCTGCTTTATTGATGCAAGAGAGATATGTTGAGTAGTCTAGTGAACAAAACAGATTAAGTATTTTAACGAGAAGGACTTGGGGTCAGGTGATAAAGACAATATAGGCATCCTTGTATATAATGAAGAAGAAGAGTCAATAAATGGCTAAGTTTGAGAAAGAAGACCTGGGAATCACTGTATAGGACAAACACCTGTATTAAACAGGTCTGCATGAAGGTGCTTGTTATAACACTGCTCTCATTGTAACACTTAGCAGGTCCTCTTGTTTGGATGACATGAAGACTTCTAACTTTTTCTTCATTTCTTGAACAGTATTGGTAAGGCTACTGAGCTGTACAGCTTCTATATTTGGCTATATGTTCAGGCTTTGGAAAATAAAATTTAGTATAAAAGAACTATATTTTGCTTTAAGAAAAAGAATCCTCAGAGCTTTCTCCTGTGAGATAGAGTTTGTAAGAGAGGTTAATACAAATGTAAGCAGATCCAAGAGTAAGAGCCTTCATAAGAGAGGAACTTTTCGTGAGAAAGAAAAGCCCCTTCCCTGATTTATTATAAAGCAAATGAAATTTAAAAGGTGGTCAAAGACCAAAAATGTGGAAGAAAAAAGTGCAGGCATGTGTGTGTATAAATGTATGTGTACTTTCTATCGGCCTACATATAAAAATGTGTCAAACATTGGTATCCTAAATGAACTATGCAATCTTAGCTTTGTATACTTATGTAGACTACACAAATATTCCTCTTTTTTATCAGTGCTGGGAATCAAACTCATGGTCTCACGCCTGCCAAGCATGTCTTTCACCACAGATCGACATTTGCAGGCCCCCAGTGATATTTCCTAATGTATTTTTAAAATATAAGATGGGTAGAACCTGTTTATTTTTAAAATAATAATTTTATTTAAAATAAATAGTTATTTTTAAATAATAAATAATTAAAATAATTGTTAAATAATAAAATATTTTAAAATAATATTTTAAATAATAGAACCGGGTTTATTTTTAAATAATAAGCATATGTGATATAAGGAGGAATTCAGCTCTTTCTCAGCTATGGAAAAGTTACATTTTTAAAACCTATTTTACCAAGGGTTTTGTATCTGTTGTGTTTTCAATATACCCTTTTATTCATTCCTAACAAACAATAACATTTTCAGTGCATGTCAGTATAAACATTGAGAGTTTGAATTTTATTTGATTTGCTCTTGATGATATTAACTTTCAGATAAAACTGGAAACACTCAGAAGGGATTTCCAGGTCCTGTGCCTCCTAGTCTTCCTCTAGGAGGAGAAGAGGAAGGGGCAGGATTGAAGTCTTTTGTTACTTGGTCATATGTTACATCAAACTTAAAGTTTCCAAAATCCCAAAATATGCAAGTGACACACAGTGGAGAATCAGAATTTTAAGAGCTTGTGAGGAAGAATAGCAAGGACTTTCACTTTTTTTTTTTACCAAATCCAAATGTTTCTGAGCCAGGCATGGTGATGCTTGTCTGTAATCCCACTTACCTGAGAGGTTGAGGCAGGAGGATTCCAAGTTTGAGGTCAGCCTAATCAATTTAGTGAGACCCCATCTCAAAATTAACAAATAAGAGGGGCTAGAGATATAACTTAACACTTCCTGGGTTTGATGCCCAGTACCCCCAAAACCCAATTGTTTCTAAAAAAAAAAAAAAAAAAAAAAAAAAAAGAGAGAGAAAAAAAACCTTTCAAAAACAAAGAGATCATCATTTATTAAATGCTAAGGGTTTGGAAACTAAGTATTGTGTGTAGTTTAGTGAACAAATGCGAGGTATGAAATAGATGTGTAATAGAACGTAAAGTGACTTTAAGGTGTTATTTTCACAAGTTTAGCTACTTCAGAAATGAAATCCATTAGAATTTGGTTAGGATTGCCTTAAATGTTTAAATAAATTTAAGATTATTTAATAGCTGAAAAGGCTATCTCCAATTTCTAGATTGGCTCCCATCCTTTATTTATTGAACACATATTTAAATAACAACAGTTGATATTTGTTTATGTGCCATATAATGTACTAAGCCCTTTACATGCATTAACTATTAAGATTCAACAATCACATTGTGAAATGTTTTATTATGAGTGTTTTATAAAAGGAAAAACTAAAGCTCACAATGCTTAACTAACTTGCTTGAAGTCACCCTGCTAGTGAGTAGAAAGGCCAGTATTTGAAAACTGACAAATTTGATTTTAAAGCCTGCATTCTTGTTCCCAGCATTATAACATTCATAATCTTTTTCATATTGGTTGCATGAAGATGAACAGGGTAAGTTATTTGAGAGGGCCTTGTAAACTCTGTGAAACTCTTCACTATCCTTGCACATGCTGAACTGAAGCATGAGTAATGTGTCCCATACCCAACCCAGAATAAAAAGTGTAGAAATGATTGCAGCAACATGTGGGCTGACATTACTTGCCTTATTAGAAACTCCTCTAATTTGTTGGCCTTAGCATGTTAGTAGTCAAGAGTGGTATTCCCAGGAGGATCTCTTCTGAAGCAAAAGAATGTTAGATGAGATGGATCATGGATTTGCTCCTAAATGGCAAATGCTGTGCTAGAAAGTGCTCAAACTTTCTGAGATCATTCATCTCTGTTAATCACTCCATGCCCTTCTGTACTATTCAGCACAAATGAAAGAGGTTTGGCAGTTCTCCAGTTCTTTAAGAATCTTGGCTCTTAAAATGGATAATCCAAAACCTTAATTTGGCTTTTTAAAATTCTGGACAATCCAGTAGACCTGGGTTTGTGTGTGCATGTGTGTGCGCTTTTTTTATATCCAATTTTTTCCCCAAATACTCTCTTATTGTAACTTACAGATTTCTAGTGATTCCCAGCATGATCTCTGCATTTATCCAAACTCTAACCAAAGTTAGAATTTCTTCATGAATTTAGGATCATTGCATGTGTATGTTCATCCTCTACTTCTACTTTTTCTTGTCAGACTCTTTCTATGATTTATGTATTTCTAACAATTCCCAACATATTCTCTGCATTTACCCAGATTCTTAATCAAAGTTGAAATTTTGTTGTGAATCTAGGGTTCTCTATACCAGTATCACAAAAGTAGGTCTGTAGTGCTGGCCAGTACCTTAGCAGTTACTGGGCATTATTGAGGATATCTGGAGAGAGGCAGTTGTGAAATCTTTTGGCACACAATGAGTATCTCTACTAGAAAGGGAATGGCTGATTTGACAGTAGGCAGAACAACAATGAACTAAAATAATGAAGTCTTCTGCATCATAGTTCAGTTCCAGAGGCTAATTGTTAGTTTGTTTAAATCTTGCTTGAGGCCAGATAAAGGGATTTTTCCCTTTGGAAGCCTGGAGCTGTTGTGAATGGCAAGACTATAATTCAGCTATAAAAGCAAAATGCAAACAGTGTCATGTGCTAATGGTCACTAATGACCTCTAATCAAGCTATGATTTGTGAGGGTAAAAATAAAGAAATAATTAGTTTGTTTGCTAAGGGTTGTAAACAGTAGAATTTATCAATCTGCTGATCATCCTTCTCCAGTGGGTGGTAGACTGGAGCATTAGTCCTCTGCTGTGGCATGTTGAGCAGCTATGGTTTGTTCTTGAGATTACATTTAAATTCTATGGCAAACCATGATGTATACAAACTGCATTAATTCTTTATCAAGTAAAGGAAAAAACACTGTGATCTGGTTTGTGTCATGGAGCAATGATGATGCAGGTTGTCCCAATGAGGCATGAAATAATGAGAATGATTTCATTCTCACAGAACAGGACTTCTTTTATCAGCACTAGTAAGAATCTGTAATTATTTATTGACAGTGTGTTGGTATCCCCTCCATTTGTTTTTGTTTTTTGGTTTTTGTTTTGTTTTGTTTTTGTTTTTGTTTTTGTACTGGGGATCAAACTCACAACCTTGCACCTGCCAGGCAGGCGCTTAAGCCACTGAGCTAAATCCCTGGCATCCCCTCCATTTGAAGGCAAGCACCTATCTGTCTTGTTTACCATGTACCCCATTCCCTAGCACAGTGCCCAGCATGGAATAAATATGATCAGTTAATATTTATTGAATGTTAAATGAAATCCAAACCCAATAATTATTGCTTGAAAACAATGGTAGCATTTGGAGATTGTGAAATAGAACAAAATCACTTGATAATGATCTTAAGGTATAGGACTTGGTAAATATCTGTACCTGAGGTAGCCTTTCCCACATAGAATTTTTTTCATATCATTTAATGCCCATTTCCATGCAATAATTCATTTCAGCCCATTAATGGCCCATATGATAAATAAAAATCTTCTGTTTCTTTTGAAACTACCAATGCTGAGTGGCAATATTTCTTATACACATCTCTATAGTAACCAAATTTTGGGTGTGAAATGTCACATTTCATAGAATCCAAAGGGAAATGAGGTTTAATTCATAGAAAAGCCTTGACAATAGTGTGGGTGGGTAGTTTGGCCATTTGTCATTTCAGTCAATATTTATAGGTCATTTACTATATGCTAGGCATGGAGCTAGCTGCCAGGGATATGGAATGACCAGAATCTCTGGGTCAATACATTACTCAAAGAATAACAAAGACAAACATACAACTGCAGCTGTGACAATCACTCTCAAGGAAGAGTTCATGTGCGGTAAGAGTGACCAATATGAGGGTTGGATTCAGACAGGAAGCCTTACCTGGTGGAATAACGATTGCTAAATCCTAAAACTGTAGTAGGAATTGTGTCAGAGAGGAGATGGGAGGAGGTCCAAGCTAGACAGAACCACATGTGGAAGGAATTTACAGTGCAGTAAAGACTGTGTGTTCAGAGGAGAGAAAGGTGGCCGATATGGCTTGGGTTCCCAGAGGGAACTTAATGGTAGTCACTAGACAGAAGTCACATCCTGAAAAGCCTTGAAGGTATATGAAACTTTTTTGATTTTTATGGTTGGAGTTAAAGGAAATTTGAAATAACTAAATGTGTGGAAGATGAGGGACAGTAACAGAACGTTTTTCAAAAGGGTCATTCTGGCAAAGAAGATTGAAAGAGGTGTAGAATAGATTTAAGACGACAAGTGATTTGTTCATGTGAAAGTGACACAGAATGTGCATAAGATGTGCCCATGTGACGTAATCCCTGTATACAGTATATGCCCTTGCAAGAGATTCAAGATGGGCTCCTCCATGGTATAATATAGACTACTTTGAGTTTCCTCTGTGTTGTGAGCACACACACTTTTCCGGACATAAAGGAATATTAACGCAGAGTGTCACGTTAGATCTGGATTTCCCTTACAGTCAGATCTGGATTTCCCTTACAGTCGTGCATCATTTTAGCACCTTCTTCTTTGTACTTTACCTTCCACCTTCAAAGGCTGTTCTCAGGTCTTATTTCCCTTCCCAGAAGTGTGAGATTGGTTTTTCTGCTGTGCTGTTAGAGTGATCCTCCATTTAAGAGTCTAATCTGCCATGGCTTTGTGCCTGTTTGTTAGGAACTTTGAGAATGTATTAAGACATTGTGGGAGAGAAGCTCTATTTTGACAATGATTATGCCTATTATCTATTTTAATAAATGTAAATTACTGTGGAGAAACAAACCATTTTATGCCACTTGAATCTTTTCTTCAGGGTAGCTGGAATCCTTTTTGTGTGGCTTAGATGTATTACTGTCATTTTCCCTTCACTGAGTTGAATAAAAACACTTAAATCAGACCTTTGTTATTGCACCCTCTTGCACTGTTGCCCTAATAAATTGTTTTGATTTTCATCTCTGAAATCCATGTTTTGTAATATTTGCAAATTTATCAGTAGTCCCAGAATTGATACTACAGGGTAAACTCAGTACCAAGTCAACATATTCATCTTCTGTGTCACATACAATACTTAAGACACAACAGTGAACAAGGCACTAATTATGTTTGTAGAAAGCTTATGGTCATTTCTCACATTTGGAATGGAAGTTTGTAGTTAAGCAAGGGAAGATTTAGAATTACCACTGTGGTTATGAATTAGCACTGGAGACATCATTTTTATGTAACTACAGGTGATTTTGTATAGAATTATTTATGTGTATACATGGGTTTGTAGGTACTTATTTCTTTCTGTGTCAGATCTGAAATGACACTCCAGTAGCAAAAAACCAAAGCAAAACAAAAACCAAGCCAATACCCTGATCAGAATTTTTTTCTTTCCATGCTTAAGCACATACTCAACCACTGAGTTGTACCCTCTGCCCTAGATCTTCATTTCCAAAACTATTCTTCAATAAAAGGAACCAGGAATCCTTAGGAAGATGTCTGATGAAATTATTAGAAAATAAATTACATAAGTTGAGCCTGAAACCCCTTACAAAGCTACAGAGGAAGTGCTGAAAAAGAAAAAAGAACCACATTGATGGGGATATGTCAGAGGGACCCAGGAGCTAATTAAAGAGCCCCAGTAGGGCTGGGGATATGGCTTGGTGGTAGAGCACTCACTTAGCATGCACAAGACCTTAGGCTCAATATGGGGGGGGGCGGTATCTGACACTGAATGGCTAAAACAGAACAATTTAAGTGAAAAAATATTATTAAATTATTTCTCAAATCATAAAAATATACACAGTGGTACATGGTTGAACAAATTAATGAATGAGAGAGAAGAAAAATTACCCTCACAGAGCACAGTGAATGGGTATGAGCCCCCAATCCTCTGTTTAGCTGCAGAGTGACTTCTTTTTAGTGTACGATGTGGGCAGGAGAGGAGGAACTTTACAGTGGGGAAACCTGACAGATACTTCAGCCATGTGATCAAAGTCAACATGGACATAAGTTGCATTGATGACAGGTACACTTGTTTGATGTGATGTGACAAAAATGGCACTTTAGCTTTGTCGTCTTCAATCATGAGAAGAACATCAGGCAAACTACTATAGAGGGGCATGCTACAATTATACCTGACTGATATTTCTCAGTGCTATCGAGTCAAAAGCAAGGAAAGTCTTTGAAACTCACAGCCAAGAGGACCCTCGTGAGACATGACAACTAAGTGTAATAGAGATGGGGCTCTAGATCAGACAAAGGACATTAGTTAGAAAGTAAGAAAATCTGAATAAACAGTGGACTTTGCTTAATAACTGTATCAATATTGATTCATTAATTATAACCAGTATACTATAGTAATATAAGACATCCATAACTGCAAAAACTTTCCAAGAGGTATATGTGTTCTTTATACTATCTGTTTAAGTTTTCTGTCAATTTAAAACTTTTTATAAATGTATTAATAAAATGTATAATAAGTGACAGCCTGGTGAGGGAAGCCAGTGAGCAGACAAGTGTAATACAAGTGGAACGACAGCAGTATGGACAGAGCTATTGAGAGAAACACGATGGGTCATTCGGCAGGTCTTTCAAATCCTGGTTTCCACTTTGTGGGGGCTTCTTAACCTTGCTGAGCTTCTGTTTCCTGATTGCAAGCGATGACAGTGCCTGCCACAAATCAACAGAGGCTGCGAAGTCAAACTTGAGGAGCTCAAACCCCCAGCTATGAAGTTGAGTGATGTACTAAATCTATCTGGGCTTTGGTTTCCCATCAATAAATAGGGATATAAATCATACCGGCCTCAGAGACAGCTCTCAAAACAACCTCAAGCACATAGTGCTTAGGCAAATATAAGCTGCAGTCACTGCTGTCTTCTTGCAGGTTAGTGGTAAGGATCTGCTTAGGGCATGCCTAGAGTTAGGCATGTGGCTTGTACTCTGTCTCTGCCACTGACCAAGCATATGCCCCATGGAAGCAAGGTGAAGTCTCTTGGATGTCAGGAGATATTTTCCCCTTGAATCCCATGCAAAGACATACCAGCCTTTTCTATCTCTCAACTAAGACTAGAGTAGAAATTAAGCAGCTAAAAAGAGGGTGATGGGTGTCTGTTCCCACAGAAGGAACAAAGTCCAAAAGCATAGGAAGTATGTCACCTTTACAGAACTGCAAAGTTTCAAAAGGCTGCAGTGTGGAGCCTAACGATGGAAGAAAAGAAAGCAGGCAGAAGAGGTGAGTATGGCCCACATAACTGCATGTAAGGGAGGGAAGGCTGGATTAAGGACCTGGGCTTTATCCTGGAGTTTGTGGAAAACCAAGTGCTGGTTCTTAGCAAGAAGACAACACACAAGACTCGTACTCCCAAAGGATCACTTGGGCTGTTGCAGAAAAAAGTGTGTTGGATGTGGAAGACAAATCAGAAGGCTGTTTTAGCTGTACAGGAGTGAGCTCATGGTGGCCTAAATTATGGTAAGGAGTCTGGAAGTGTAACTGAGGGATTTCAAGGATATATATAACACATTACAATGGGGAAAATAGTGACCTTGAAATGATGTAAATATCTGTTCCTGCTCAAGAGTCTGATGTATTATAGTTTGTGATTCCTGGGTAATTTCCTCATATTGTATAAGATAAATATACTGTATGATGACATAAAAATTTTAGACAGTAGCATCAAAACTTCATGTACACTGATAAATAACTTAAAAACCATAAGCATAATACTCTAAATGGTGAGAATTTTAGACAGTAGTTTCAAGACTTAATGTTTTTCACCAACACTCATATATGATAAGTAGCTAAAGAAAAGTCATAAGCATAAAACTATGAAATCCTGAGGGAACAACATTATCTAGTAGTGGTATAATATAAGCTATTTAGGTAACCTTAATGTTCTAGTTGCTGCACAAGAAAATAGGTAAAATTAGTTTTAATAGTATATTATATTAAAATATCATTTCAATATGTAACCAAAATAAAAATTGACATATTTTATATTTTTTCTCATTAAGTTTTCAAATGCCAGTGTATATCTTACATTTTGGCACATTCCATTCAGAGTAGACTTATTTCAAGTGTATGATAATGACATGCATTTAAGCAACTACTGTATTGGACAGTGCAGGTGTAGAACTCTCAAACTTAGTAAAACCTTTTTAGACTTGCTGGAAACATTTTTTCAAAAATAAATTAATCAACACTTCTGCTTTCATGGATGTGGAAGACAGAATATATTGTACATATTTAAATTGCCTGTCTCTTTCAGTAAGTATTTATTGGGTGTCCACGGTATGGTAATGGAGCAGCTACTACACTGCCCCAGCTATTGTTTATACATGGGAGTTCTAATTGTAAGCTGAATAGACACCATCTTGGTCCTTCAAACACCTTGCAAGTTTGTGAAACAGACAGACACCAACAAACAAAAATCCCAGAAAATGAACTCATTGTATACTGCTGTGATGGAAACAAATGAAAGCAAATATGGTGTGGTGACTTTAGATGACTGCAATGGAAATATGGTAGGATGGCTTTAGATAATTTCAATGGAGGTGGTATAAGCTGAATGATAAGGATAAAAATGAGTCAGGCACACACAGAATGGAGCAAGAGGAAGAAATAGCAGGTCTAAGAGCTCCAAGGGTTGGGCATGTTGAAAGAATCAGGAGGATGCGTGAGTGGAAGAGAGTAGCATGAGATGAGGTGAGCAGAAACAAGATCTCATGGAACTTTATAAGCCACAGTAAGGAGTTGGAATACCATTCTAAGCACTCTGAGGCTACTAAAAGTTTAAGAGGAAGAGACTTGTTGATCAAAATGACTGCCTTAACTTCAGGTCAATGTACAGCCAAATGATAAAAATCCAGTCCAGGAAAATTTGGAAGAATGTTCGTTCTGCATAGTTTAGAAGATTTTTAATGAAAGAAAGATGGAACAATGCGGCAAAAGTTCTGGGAAGACAATATAATGATCTATAGTTCCAAAGTGCTGGGGGAAAAATGGTACTATAGCCAGCTGGCTTTGTTGAGTGGTCCTTGGTAATGGAATCTCATGTTTTTGGTGATTAATGTAATTTCTGAATGGAATTCAAACTTGTTTCCAGTTACACAGAATAGAGCTAGGCATGCTGGTCTTCTGTCCTACCTGTGGTTTCTGGTTTCCCAGGTAAGTTATTGACTGTTGCTTCAGAGAGCAATTGCGGGTGCATGGTGACATCTGGCCAGGGCTCCTGGAACAGTGCATAGTTGAAGATCCAGAGAGAATCCAAAAAGGCTGGGAGAGAATTCTGACAATTATTTGTCTGACTTTTTAGAATATTTCAATATATTTTAAAAATCATTATCTTGCGGTGATGACAACTCTAATATAAATGAAGCAAAAAGAACCATTCCCTAGTTATAGAAGAACAAACAGGTTTTGAGAAGTGATTAATTTGCGACCAAGATAGAAAATGAGATTATATCATCTTCCATGTACTTTTTCCCCTTGTGTGAGAGAACTCTAGTGACTTCTGACCCGATTTATATACATCTCCTATACAGTGTTCAATAGACTACAAAGTGTCATTAGGTAATAGATAAAAAGTGGTGGAGTACAGTGGTGCCCTCTTGTAATTGCAGCGCTCCAGAGACTGAGGTGGGAGGATTGCAAGTTTGAGACCAGCCTGGACTCATAATGAGATCCTGTCGCAAATGAAAAAGTGATAAAATCAAGGCTCACGTTGATCATTACCTTGACACCTGGATAATTTTTAAGCATTGAGACGAAAGAAAAATCTTCATTTGAAAATTCTTTTAATTTACCACTTTAGTAAAGTAGGAGCCAAACTTTCCAAAAGTTAGTACAGTAAGTAAGTAAGTTAGCAGATAAGAAATGCTGAAATGCTCAAGTGTGTCATTCTTTCTTATTTTCTGTTAATTATGGCTGGAAGGTAGTAGCTTGGAAATGATAAAAATAGAAAATTGACCCTGGAAGAATTAAAATACAGGTTCTTAAACTTTGGGGATAGTTGGAGGAGTAAGAAGGCATCATGAGAATTTGATAAAAGCTATGGCTTCTGTCCATGGAGCTGGAGGATGCTAAGAAAGCCATAAACATAAAATACACCATGCACTTTCAGAGAGACATAGGTTCCCATGAGGTTTATTCCTCAGTGGCCGATCAAGAATGTCTGATCCGAAGATCAAAGAGGGTTACCCTGAAGGTAAATGAGTAGTACTTGAAGGGGGCATATTGTATTCCAGACCAGGAACAGTGTGATTGCTCTGGCTCCACAATCCTGTGCTTGGAGAGTCTGGCTAAAGTCCTTTCTCATTTCTGGCTTCACAATGGTGTGGTCAGGAAGGGAGTGTGGAAAAATGCCTATTTAAGGGCTCACTTCTGAAGCTTGTGATAGGATTTAGAAATTTAAATGCTTTCTAGGATCAAACTCTTTATGACAGTCCTAATCTGCTTCCACTTCTGGGTAATGGGAGGAGTTAACTGTCTATGTTGTGATCACTTCTTATCCATAGGGAAGTTTGGGAGATGAGAAGTTTCTCATAACAAGAAAATGTAAATATTGCATTTGTGCTGGGCTTCCCTGCCTGCCCCTGCCTGCCTGCCTCTTACTCCTTCACATGTGGTAGAGGCAGCGGGAGCAGAGACAGGAGCGAAGCTCCTTTATAAACTCTATGGTGATATAAAAATCAATTATCTTTTACCTAAAAGTAATTAATGCCTTTTGGATGACACAGAACCCAGGTAAAGTTTGTAGATAGTGAATAATGAAGGAGTTCAGAAAGCACTACACACATTCAGAAAGGGAAAGTGCTAATGCAGCAGGCTACTTTGATTTTTGATGCATTTGATCTTTATGCACAGGGAGAACAGAAGATACTAAATAGCCCCCTAAACTTCAAAAGCCTCAGCCCAAGTCCCCTTTTTCCCCCCAAAAAAATCTCCTTTACTGTATCATCATTTGTGAATCCCTACTTTGGAGCTTCTGGTTTATAATTTAATGCTTATAATGTAGCATGTTGGCCATTATTGTTTGATGCATGCTTGTCTTATTTCTTTTGCTGGTTTAGCCCCCTTGAAGTGCAGACACTATATTTCCCCCACTAGAAAATAAGCTTATCAGATCAGGGACACATTTTTTTTCTCCCATTATGCTAATTCCATCACAATGTCTCTCACACATTACAGACAATGAATAGATTATTTTGAATGAGCAGTTCAGATGTTTCAGAATCTTTTACAACTCTGATTTCTAGGTTATGTATACAATACTTGCTGGCTGGTAATTAGAAAAACAGTTATTTTTGTTTTTCATAATACCAAGTTAGAGTCAAAATAGGACTCTTCAAAAGGATAATACCAGGCTGATTTTTGAAGTCTGACTATCATGACTAATGGACCTGCAAAAGTATTTAGGGTATTTTAGAAGTGTAGATTTATGGAAGTGTCTGCTAGTTTTATTTTTAGTTATGTGTACTAGTGCTATGCTTTTGAATAACCAGCTGTCTTAAAGGAAAGATTAATTTGGTTATTCTGAAGATAAGGAAAAGACACTAAATTTTGTTAAGCAACTACTATATCCTAGGGAGTGGGCTTTGTAATTTTACATGTGTTATCTCATTTAATTATATTTATTTAATTATACTTATCTCTTAGCTGACACAAACCACATGGCTTTTTAGCCATGCAAACAGCAAGGTAACTGATTGAACTTTAAGTTCTTCGAGCACATACAAAATGCCTGACAACAGAATTGTTCAACTAAATGTTCGTTATGTTTGTCCAAGTATACTTAATCAGGCAGCAGTTGATCAAGTCTGAGTTACAGCCCATAGCTGTTGGTACTTGAAACCCATCCTCTTTCTACTACTGCCTCTCCTCTAAATAGAATCTCTTGGAGAGAAAAATAGAAGCAGTTTGATTAGCTTTTCATTTTAGCTCTTGTCTCTTTCGGTTCAGGATAAACAAAACTCAAGTTTTCAACATTTGGCCCCAAATACTATTTTTCTCTCACCTGTACTATTTACCCCAGAGATGTGCTGAAGATAAGCTTGACTTCCTGACAACAGCTTAGACAACTGTGTTAGAACACGCTCTTCCTGATACCCTAAGGAAGCAAAAATAAATGTTTTGAAAGAGGGGTGAATAAAGCTGTAGAAATGGTGACATTATTTGTATTCTGTTTTCTGTCCCAACCCAGGGAGTGCAGGACAAGTAGTAGACTGTTCAAACACAGCCAAGAGAAAAGTAAATTGGAATTTTATTGGTTTTTTTTTTTGTCATACCAGTTTGCAGATTTGTTTTCCATATAATACTGGTTTTCCAAGTTTCTGATGATTGTTTAACAGGGTCAGTAGATGTACAAAATGTCTTAACCTTAAGTAAAAGTGAAAAGATACTAAATTTTATGGGGACAAGCTCTGATTCTTACATTTATCTCCAATGTGACACAGATACATTATTTTAAAATTTTTAGAAATGTTGTTTGCATCTTAGAGCTCAATTGATCCATGCCTTTTTTTTTTTTTACCTGAGTACTGCCAAGGTAATATTTGTTTTTCTGCCACCCCTACTAGATCAAATAGACTAGATGTGTGGTATCTGAATGAAAAAGAATACTCTGCAGGACACAATTAGAACTAGCTCCTAACTTTTAGGAAGCTCTAGGAAAGGAGATTGGAAATCATTTCATAGGAGATTCTTCTGGTTTTCAGTCTAACAGTGGAAGATACTGTTTTAAGACATGGCCCTTTCATAGGGATGCCAGAACGTACACTGAAAAGTGGTTTTATACTTAAACCAGGTGAAGAACATGTGTGTGATAATGGTGAAGAGTGAGATGGAATGTTTGTATCCATTTGGGAATTTAACCAGTTTATACGAGCTGCTGTAGGCTTGTTGGCAGCTGTGTGGAGAGTTGATAGTGGACAGAATTTACTTTGTAGAGAAAGTGGTGAATTTTATGTTGCAATTTTGTAAAAATGATGTTGCTGAATATATGCTAAATATTTGTAATATGTCAGATATGTTGAATATGAATTATGGCATTTATATATCACAAATAACCCTAGTCAGCTGGTAATGTATTACCTTCTTACCCATGATGGATATAACTGAGGATTAGAAAAGTTTCATAATTTATGTAAAGTCACACAGCTTGTAACTGGTAAAGCTGGGACATCAGTCCAGGTGATTAGGCTCCCACTAGCATAATGCACAGAATATCTTTTTTTTTTTTTTTTTTTTTTTGCAGCACCAGGGATTGAACTCACAGCCTCGCGCCTGTCAGACAGGCGCTTAAGTCACTGAGCCAAACTCCCGGCACACAGAATATCTTTGATGTAGAATCAGCCACTGTTTTCTTCATAGCAAACAACATTTGGGGAAGGGGATTTTGTGGGTTTTATTTACCAGTAATGACTATGTCTATATTGTACAGTTCAATAGATGCCAACGAGGCAGCATGAGGTGGTGAAAGGTGCCCATATCCAGTTCGGGAGCTTAGATCGGGCCCAGGATCTACAACCTGCCCACCATCCTGGGCTTCTGTTTCCTGTGTAGTAGACAGTGAGGGTAGACAGTGAGGGCTGGAATACTGACTTCTAAGGTTGTGTACAGTGTTCTAATTTTCTAAGCCTTGGTATCTTTAGAAGAAAGAGGAGTGGGAAGTAGTGGTCATTCCATCCCAGGTCCAGTGTGGACAGTTAACAAAGATGAGCATATTCCCTAGAATTAAGGATATCTCGTGGGGTCTGGAACCAGGCTCTCTGACCTATGCAAACTGACATCAAAGTATTCACTGAAATTTCCAACTTAGTTTGGCCGTATTTCATTTCTCGGTGTATTTTTAAAGAAGCATTTTAATATTTTCTCTCCAAATATAATATGTGAAAAAATAATATACTAAATTGTCTTAGCAGTCATCAAAAGTTTTCTGCTGGTATAGAACTAGAAAAGGAAAAATAGATCCCTACAAGAACTTTGAGGTCTCTTGTTCTGATTTCTGAAATCCAGATTTGTCGTGTAATTAAAGCCTTTGATCTTTTTGAAAAATAATAAGTATATGACTTTTCATATGAAAAAAATGCAGCTAGTATTTTTCAGGTTATCAATTAGAGGTCTGAACTTTGAAAATAGAACCTGAATAATAAAGATAGTGTGTGAGTTGAGACAAGTGAAGTGTTTATAGCCAAACCAAAACAAAAATGGCTTGAAATAATTCAGTTCACCAAGAAGGGGTGGAGTGGTTAAGGTTTTTGGCGCTTAATTCAGACATAACAATTCTAAATTTTAGTTCTACCACTAGCTAGTTGTAACCTTATTAGAATCACTTATCTGTAAAACTGTCAGTGTTCTTATCTGCATAAAACGTGAGTAATATTGATGAGATTTTTACCTATACAAAGTTAGTATAAGAATGAAATGGATTATGTATGTGAAACATCTAGGACTTGACCCAGTGCCTGGCAAGAACTCAATAAATGTTAGCTATTTCTATTATTAGAAGACAAGTCATTTACTATGAATAGAAAAGCTCTTTTCTCAAATTCAAGATATCATAAAATTATATTTTTCCAAGGATGTCATTAGATAGTAGGTTAATGTAACTGCCGAGGTGGCAGGAGCATTTTGCCAAGGACATTTTAGAGCCATGTTAGCTAAAAGCCTCAGATGTGCCTGGAAGAGGCAGTCATTTTTTGATCATAAAGAGATAAGCTGATTCATATAATGAGTCATCTCTCATTTCCCTGCAGCATTATGTGACAATAAATACAGTTCTGCACATTAAATATTATTTAGCTCTTTGGACATCAGCTATTGATTGTTAGGGGACAAAGAGATCAGTAGTAAATGTTTGAAGTTGTCAGCTTTGTGACTGGGGGTGGGAGGGG